>SMLS01066401.1:0-33766 GCA_004785975.1 Popillia japonica
TAATAAATGTCCTTATTGGTCACACAACTAACTAAACAGATATTATACAGGGTGTCCATTTAAGACTCCGGTCTTTGATTGTAGCTATATCGTTAAATTCATAGAAATTTTGATTGACGGTATTTTAATGAGGATAAAAGGAGCACATTGTAAAATTGATTAGCTTATACAGGATGTCCCAAAAAAGCGTGAGTACCACATAATTATCACTTTTTTTTAATTGAAGGAGCTACTTATTTCTATTGAACTGAGTGTACTTTCAGATGCTTCGTTTAGACCTAAAATAATATTGCTTTAAAATGCCACGTTGCCAGTTTATTGAACTTTTTATATTTTTTTGCCGAAATCACTACTTTAGTTAACCTTTAATTCGATGTTTACTTAACAAACGTCAGAATTCACAATCGCCTACTTCATTGAAACAATGACAACAAATCAAACACCCGTAGTAATTATGCATTTTCTTAGTTGTGACAATTCAATTGCAATTAAAAAAAAATAGTCAAAAGTAAAAGTGGAAATATTGGTATCATTTTCAAGGTAAATAAATATCCTATCGATACATACTACTAGATAGGGAGCATTCCATTTAAGAAAATGGCATAAAATAGAATTGAAGACATTGAAATTCAAATAATATTTCTGGACACCCTGTATAATAAACACACAACATTCGCTTATAAGCACGCTTATAAGATAAAATAATGCAAGTTTAGACTTTTTGCGAAATTTTCATTAAAAATAAGTGAAAAATGATGCAGGAATTAGAGTTTAACTGAAGTAGTGTCTTCGGCAAAAAAAATACAAAATGCAATAACTTGGCAACGTCGCAATTTAAAGGTTGCAAATTTGAGGTACGAACGAAGCATCTGAAAGTACACTCAGTTCAATAGAACTAAGTAGGTCATTCAATTTAAAAAGAAATAATAATTACGTAGTACGCTTTTTTGGGACACCCTGTATAAGTCAAATCAATTATAAAATGTGTCCCTTTTATCCTCATTAACATACCGTCAACCAAAATTTCTATTGATTTAAGGATATAGCTATAATTAAATATCCGAGTCTTAATTGGACACCTGTATACATATGTATATGTATGTATGATAATAACAAGAAGGGAAAAAAACTAAGAAAAGAAGGTACACAATAACAAGTGAAGTGACAAAAAGACGAAGGAAAAGCAGTATGTCCAATCACAGGGCGAGGCCCAGTTACATGTTTGGATATGTGAACTGCTCTTACCTAACCCTGTATGCATTTGAAGAAAATAATAAATGAGTGTGCCTACGGATAACTTAAGTAAAGCAGCAACTATATTCTGAGTAGGTACTTACACTTTGTTGTTTAGTGGCTGGTATTTGAGAAGTCGGATAAAATTGGTACAGTAAAAAGTACCCTCCAAAGTATTTTCAAGTGTTCTGCTGAACACCTCACAACATATCGTCACCTACATACTTCTAATGCCGCTAATTATTTCACATACACTTTCGCATTAATTTTCGTCTCTTATGGAATTAGTGTTTAGCTACTTGCCATAATTTGCTTCAATCACTCTATCATTGCACAAAGTAATTCTAAAAAGTTCTAAAATATTTTTGAGTTTATTAAAATTTAATTGAGATCTATGACTGCTAAGCAGATACGTTAAACCTTTCGAATAAAAAATATTGTCCAAATCTACAATATGTTTCTTACAGCAGATTTAAAGTGTCATTAGGTTAATTGCTTACATGTCCGATACAAACATATAAATAACTATCCGCAAACGCACACAATTAAAACTTTACTTAACATTCTACTAAAAATTAGCATTCAAATGTATAAAGTTACCTACACGGTTTGTGATGTAAATTAAACTCTCATATTTTGTCGCGTATCTGCATTTCTCTTTTCCCGTTGCTTGTGACTACATCGTCGAAATATCCAGGTCTTGTATTTTGAGATATTTTTATATCGGATCTGGTCTATAAATAAACCAGTTAAGCAATATTCATTTATTCAATATGTATTATATATTACATTATATACAGGGCGTGCCACTTAAAACTTCCAGGTCAAATAGGTATCTCGAAAACGGAAAAAGATATAATTTTTTGATTGCCAGAATATTCCTTTGTTTTTTTTATTTGATAGATAATTCAAATTAATGCCAATTTTATTATTTATGTTAGTTTCAACAATTTAACGGTTGTATCCATATTCGTGTTTAAAGAAAGTACGAAGAATATCAATTTTGCAATTGTTTTTTCAAGATCTTTTAACGGATCTCTTAACAAATAAAGATGTTAAGAATTGTTGCCGTCTAAGTTGCTACATAACATATCTCGCCCAATAATTCTGTTCTACAAACATTTAATAATTAACTCCTATTAACTTTTTAAATGCTTCCATTAATTTTATTATAAAGATCGTCCATATCTGTTATTAGTGCGTTGTAAAGTTCACCTTTCAAGTAACCCCACAAGCAAAATCTGACGGGGTTAGATTCAGCGAACGAATCGGTTATCTCGGGATGCCATCAGTACTTATCCAACTACGTCGTGGCTTTATGAGCAGGTGCGCCATCTTCATATAACCATATATTATTTCCCAGTTCTACTGGTACATCTTCCGAAAGTTGTGTTCGATCTTTTTGTAGGAATTGTAAATACCGCACATCAGTCAATGTTTCATGATAAAGGTAGGTGCCTATGCCATATCCATTTAATATTCCACACCAAACGTTAACGTCAAAAACTGTTGATGGTTTTATTCATCTCGGATCTTCTGACCGAAATCGAATATTATGCTTAATTAATTGTCTGTAGTTCCGCTGACGTAATTTCAATATCCCTAGCTTTGTTCTGCCTTAAACTCTCCTGTTTTTTGAAGCCACCGTCATTTCTAAGACTTGTACACAGACTTGAAGTGATTTAAATTTGGTAAAGCCCAGTTTGAAAATCGTAATCGCACTGGTTCGGACGCATTTCTACGTAATTTTCCATAAATTAAAATCATGTTTAGTTTGTTTTCATTTTTGTGTAAAACTATATTTTCAAGAAAACATCAAAGCAAACCAAGCGAATGAATATAATTTTTATGGTAATTAGTAATCGGCCAAATGACATAATTATCGAAATATTTTCTAAATTATTAACAAAGAACCATAAAAAATAAAGGCAACAAATACTCTTACTTTCTTTAAATCTCTATGAAACCATTAAATTTTTGAAACTAACACAAATAATATATACAAATTTTGCATTAAATTTAATAACACTTTTAAATCAAAAACAAATGAAGATTCTGGCGATCAAAAAATCGTTTCAACCGCAGCGCCATCTTTATTCCCACGTAATATAACACAATTCTGATAGCAAATAGAGTCAATCACATTCTTTAGGAACAGTTTTTTACAAAATGCAAATATTTTTATCCGTTTCCTAAATATTGACTGGCTAATTGTAAATGGTAGTATAGACCCTGTATATACTTATGCATTCACAAATAAATATTGCTTAACTGGTTTATCTGTAAGTTGCATAATATTATCGAGAGTATACTGTAATCATAATAATAAATTCATATTTCTATATTTAAAAATGTTTCCTCCTATGTATGTACTTGTTAAAAATTATGGAGGTAGCTGTGAATTTAATTATACAAACATATACATATATGTAATAAGCAAATAATGTAAAAATTATATAAAAGTTTCACATTACTTGTTCCCCACTATCATGTAAGCCTCAACTCCTAGTTGTATGAACAAACGTAATATACATACTTCCTACGTTTCTTATCCACAGGGTAGCTAAACTGAAACGTATTTATGAGAGACAGTGGGAATTCATATTCCACACTCGGCTATTTTAGAGTATTGCGCATTCTTTCAACGCAGGCAATAGAATATCCTAAGAAGAATCTGCCAATTGAGTAATATATTGAGCTATGCATATCCCTTAGTGGGTAATTGCTTCATTGAAACGGCGTTTAACATTGAATTGCTGTCGAATATACGAAGTACAACTTAAATTATTAAGGAAATGGGAATTAAAGATAATGAAATATATCTAGGTGTAACCTTGGAGAGTTATAGAAAAGCAGCTGTAAATATTGGTAATGGTCATATTGAAAAGCAATATAAGACAATGAAACTTTTTTAATAGCAATTTAAATATTTCCTTTATCTATAATCGTGGAAATTTGGACTAAATTCGTTAGGGACAACAGAAGAGTGTTTGTATGTATTTAAAAGCAATCTCTATGATTTCAATAATTAATCTATGCTGGGTACCAGGACACACTGGAATCAGTGGCAACGAGAAAGCCAATTTATTAGCAAAGAAGGCCGCCACGACATCATTTATGGGACCGGAACCATTTTGCGGAATAGGGATGAGCACCTATGAAGCAGAAGTCAAGGACAGGGAGCAGAAACTCAGAGCAACACTTAGGGAAAATCTCCCGGTCTGAAACATTCCAAAATATTCCTTGGAAACTCAATACGGGAAGAACAAGGACGTTGCTGGAATTAAGTAGGAATAAACTATATACGTGTACTTGTCGGATTTCCCACAGGGCACTGCCACCTTGGGGAACACATGACAAGGATAGGTCTGAACACAATAGCGACTGCAGGTTTTGCGGGGCGGAAAGCGAAAATCCGGAACACCTGATATCCAACTGCGTGGCTATTGCAGCGGTTCGCGCCAGTCATTTTGGTAAAGATGTCATTGACGAGGGGGAAATACCCTCCTTGAAACCATCACAGCTATTGCAGTTTATTAAAGCACTTGGACTGTATGTGGAGCTATAATTGGGGACAAATACCAACAACCTATAGCTCACGTAGGAGAGCACAATAGATCATTCAGTCGCAGTGCAACATCACCCTCAACTCAAATTCACATTCTATGATTTCAATACGATCAATATAGGCTAAACTCAAGAAATACTTTAGCACCATCGTACATATTTTAGATCTAGAATTTGTTCGATCAACTGCTACCTTGTCCACGCACAATCTGTTATGACAACTAATAGAAATTGCTGCCAGAGCAATGAAAACCAGTACGCAAACAAATATACTACATACATTCTACGGGACTCCCAACTAACTTTAGCATTGGTGATGGTCGTGGTTGTCTAGAGCCATTCTAACCAGCTTTACCTGGCTCTCCTGCGTGCTGGTTATACGTTTTCCCTTTAATCACATTCTAGACCATTTAAGACGATGCGGTTGCTTTTTGATTACCATAATACAAATTCATATACATAAAATTTGTTACAGTTCTAGAGCATTGTGATTAATTACTTATGAAGTTATGAAAAAAACTTCAAATATATGTTAACTCATTTCGTAGATAACACTGAACTTCAGTTTTAATTACAGACTTAAACCAAACATGATACCAGACCAAAAAAATTACTAGACAAAAACTGACACAAAAACTGGACAGTGTGTACATTATACAGCTGACCAGTTCTTCGTTTTATTATTTAATGAGACTGGACAAACCATTCCCTAATGTTTCATTAACTAATCTTTCGAGAAGTTTATGCATCTAAAATAAAAGTATATATCTGCAATTGATACTATTCCTTAACTAGGTAGATAGATTACGGTAGAATAATTATTAGCACAATTATCAGACAGCGTCACGTTGTACATTAAGTTTGTTATCTCGGTACACACAACGAAGAATGTCGTACAGCACGCAGCGGTGAACAGGCAGGCCGATATGTATTTGCATATTATGCAATTACTGCACCACATACATGTTTGGTTCCCATAAGTTTAGCGTGGTAATGTAGAATAAACGCGCACATACCGTAGCATGAAACAGTCCTGTAATCGGGTTAGTTTTAATGTTTTAAAACGATAGCCAATGTGAACCTTATGCGAGCTTAAACTTTGGTATATTTCTTAAGTTCAACACCAAGACTTGAATTTTATTGCCTGTTTTTTGTAAGTGTACCCTCCTATCGTAAGCCACAGTAGTACTTGCCTAATAGGAACGAATACTATAAAGTGAAAAAAACATAGTGTATGAACGTGCAAGATTCACTTCGCAGTAGATTAATTGACGTTTATTTGTTGTTTCACCTCTGTTAGTGTGAATTTGTGATGGTGTCTGCTCTAGAACAGAGTGTGGCCATGAGAATAATTATCTACATAAGATTACGTTGCACTCCGAAGCGCTAATTAAGCATGAGAAAGTGGAATTAGATCGGAATCACATGTAAATTACCACAGATATCATGAATACATCGTGCATTATTTAAGTATTTCCGTGAACATACTCTCCGGCCCGTTGTAGACAAGAACCACCGTTCGATGTGATAGAAATTATTGGAAGTGTAACACAAGCAACAACAAAAACGCATACGATGGCAACATTCGTAGACATCCTGCATGTAAGATCTACAAGCAGGGCTACAAAACAAAGAAAAACAAATGCGTTGCTGTGCGATAGTTGGTATATTTAGAGATATTTTTAGAACTATTCCTACTACTATTTGAGAAAATCTATTTGTTAAAATATCTTCAATCTTTTACTTACAATTTATTACGTTCTTTGATCAGGCCGTTTATGAGAAGACCATGCTCAACTGCTTGTATGAAAATGGAGAAATCTGCTCTGATAGCGAAGCAATTTAACAAAGACACTACAGATGGTTATGCTTAATTCAGAGGTATTCCGATACCATATGATATTAGAGAATCTTGTAGATCATTCCTATAATGAGATAAATGACATTCCATAGAGAGATAAAGGGAATATGTCTGTAGTGAAATGCGGTGGGCATGCAGAGATCCAATGTAGAGTAGATTCATTAGATAACCCCACGTTAAAATAAACTAATCCTGGACCAGTTTACAAAGTTTACTGTTCGACCAGATAATAGATTCAGATCATTAACTTAAAACCAGGGTCTAAATTGCCACATAAGGTTGAATTGACTTTCAAAGTATGCCGGCTTGTCTAAAACGATATAGCTCCTAAACTTATCTTATCTCTTAGTTCACTGTTTTACCAAAAGTATTATCACCTATCTTTACTAATTTAATTACCACAAGTTCTTATTCTCAAAATTTTCGCTCTGATACTAGTTAATTTTGTACCCCTTTAAGTTATAAAGCAATTTATTTAGTTATCTATGTGTGAAGATTGCGCTGACTGCAACATTGCGCAGAAACAAGTTGTATTAAAATAGTAATCTTAAAGCAATCGTGCGGTACGTAAAAGATCAAAGTTGCACGATAACAAACGAAACAAAAATAAACTTAGAAGCAACGATAGCTTACCACAGAATTACATAAATCCAGCATTGACTAGTAAATAAATTAGCCATATTAATGGTACCTATGTACTTTACCGAGATCTGAACTGAATGTATCAGGTTTCCTATGAATAATACATTTCAGTGGTAATGCTCTTACACATAAGACGAATAATAAACATGCATTTCTACGCAGAACATTGGTAGATACCCAAGTTAGACATCTACACATATGTTCAAGCGGTCTGAATGTCGCGAACCATGAGAACCTACAGTATATGTATTATTTAAGTATCGAGTAGTGTATTGATACGCGTAAGATATACATTACCTCCGCAATTGTAAATAAAATGTGTTTCATGTATGTTTCAAGTATAACCATTTCCTCGAATTTCTAGTAAGATTGATTGCTAGCAAACACGCCTACGCAAACTGTGAAATCCGGACAAAACTATTGATCAATATTTAATTAGAACCTTTCATTAAACCAGAAGAAGAAGTCCTGAAAATTAGTAAATAATAAGTAAGAGATTCTAAAAAGTATAGACGCCAATTAGGTAGAATACATGGCATTGTTCAAAATGCTGTTTATTCCAATTTAAGAGAATTTATTTACTTCTGGTAATTCTAAAGATATGTAGAAAAAAAACAGCCCACTTTTTGCTTTGCAGGCTATAAACGAATATTAAGTGAAGAAAGAATATCTGCAACAGCTCTTTGTTTCATCTGGTGTCTCTCCAGATATCCACTTGGCGGAAGAAGGGATAAAACAGCAAGAACATGAGGTACTTGATATAAAATGTAAGAGATTTAAAAATGTTTTAAAAACTTTTCACCGTTATCGGGAGATCCAAATATGCCGAAAACATGCGACATCTCTTATGTGTATGTAACGTTCTATGGCACAGCTAAGCAAAATACATAACTACGCTCTAGTTGATATATGAGAGAGCAAATTCCCCTGTCTATAAAATTTTTAGGTTGAGTGGAGCAATAAGTTTCTTTCCAACACAGCTTGGACACCACACAAAATACATGAAAAGTTTCCAATTTCTGAGTTTCGACAGCTGGTATTTTTGCTGAGTAACTTTAATAAATGTTGTATTATTATTGTAGCACAGAAGGGTATGATGTGTGTAAAAATCACAAGAGGTAGTGTATAGCACAAAAGTTCACTTATAGCCACGTTATTTACGTTAACCGTAGAATAAGAGCATTTGGTATGCATGCATATTGGCCACATCTCATGTTGCCAATAACGGCTCAACACCGACAACAACAACCGACATTTTGAAGAGGCTAATGTTAATCTCTTGCCATGGCCACCCCGATCTCCGGATCTTTCGCCCACCGAACATGTTAGATACATTCTGGGGAGAAGACCAATGAATTCACTGCTAGCTCTTCAACGCAAACTACATATTATTTTGGACACAGTACGTCAAGAGGAAATCTACCATCTGCTGGAATCGATGCCGCGAAGAGTAGAGGAGTGTATATGCAGTAGAAGGAGACAAACCTATTATTAAAAAAAAATGTTCATATTTTGTTTTTTTTTTTAAATAGAAGCAATTGCTGCCTTTCAATAGTTAAATATTTCTGCAAAGTTTGGCCAAAAAATTTCCTACCCGTTCTTGGTGTTTTAAAAATAAATATGAAAAAAAGCCCTCAGAAACAGATCCAGAACTACCTATAGATTCTACAAGTAGGCTATAATCCTGTATTTATTCCCGCAAGCTAGCGCTAACGCTTTTAGATATCATCCATTCGAAGCTCAGTTATTGACTTTAACCTGAATATACATATTGCTGTGGCTTTCACGAAAAATAAACAAATTAATGTTTCTAAACCCGATTGACTAGTCCATTACTTGTTCTCTAAACATTACTTTAAACACGTGACCATTTCTTAACACATTCGCTGCGGAAAGCGCCTTAAGGCGTCCATGCGTACTCCTATTCTAGTGCGTAAGGCGCCTATCGGCGCTCAATCAATATTCACTTTATACGGTATGATGTGCTGCCGCACGCTCAGCAAGGGACTTGGGTTTCTGCTCGCACATAGATAGAGGTTTTACCTAGTTGTTACCATAGTTAGTTTGGATTTTGTTCTACATTTCTTCCTATGAAAGATGAATGACCAACCAGGGCCGTCTAACGTGAAAAGATACAAGGTAAGAAATGCGAAGAAGTTAACAAAAGAAGAAATGACATATTTTCTCTATAATTCGGAGCGACTTTTACCTATAGAATCAAACAGGCAAACAATAAAAGTTGGTGAACATTTACCTCTCAAAATAGAAGAAAGTGAAGAAAATAAGAGAATTTAAAGAAAAAGTGTCAAGTATGCGCCAAAAACAAAATTAGGAAAGATACGATATGTGAGTGTGTGATGTGCCCTGAGAAGCCTGGACTATGTTTAGAGCCGTGTTTCAAGGATTATCATGTGACAAAGTAATGTCGCTTTCATACTAATCATTTCTGTTCCTCTCTGTAGTTACCATGTCATCTATCTGTTTTTTTTAGTTTTTGCATTAGTGTATGACAGTTTACCTCCTTTTTATTATAAATAAAATATTTTTAAATTTTTGCTGTTGTATTACTAACACAATATTAAAAATTTCAAGAGCGCCTATGGGCGCCTTGCGCATCAGGAAAGGTAAATTCACTTGATGTGCGAGAGACGTCTTTGGGCGCTTGATCACCTAACAAGATATTTTTTGATAATATACATCAAATGCAATACAATACTACCGAATATACATATAAGAAATAATGGTCAAGTAAATTCATGTGCCGCTTTTACGAGAGTATGCGAATATAATTACAGCAGCGAAAGTGTTAAGGAGTATTTATGAATAAACATTTGATGGGTTTACGGCAATGCGAAAACGACATAAAAATAAACTAATAGAAATATTATGTTAAACATATTTTTATTCAAAAAAAATAAAAAAAAACACTACCTCAGGGGGAAACCCTTTAACAAACGCGCCAACGGTGAAAACCCCCCATACACAAACCAAAAAAATTACAAAATACTAACATCAAAATTGCTAAATGGACAATCAAAATTTACGAGATACATAGAATCCCTCCAAATTCTAAAGTATAAATCCAATAAAAAAAAAACTGTATGAATTACCATGTGCACACATCTAACTCCACCACCAAAAATTTAATACAGACAACTTAAATCTACAAACATCCAATAATTAGATAATGATAAAAAAACAAATAATACTCATCTTTTTAACATATTCTCGGAAATAAACACACAGAATTGATTATTTAAATTTAAACAATTAAATCAAAATTCAAAAAGAAAAAGAAAAATCTGCACTACAATTCGCTTAATGTCTCTAAATCTTCTGTTTCACTCCTCGCACTTGTCCGCGCTTGTCTATAACTCAGGGTCAAAACTGAAAATGTACATACACCATGTGCTATGTCTCCCAAAGTATATGTCATTTCTTCATCACCAAGTACTCAGAGCTTGGTTAAAAATATGGTATGATGTGATCAAAAGCGTTAGATAAATTGAAAGAAGAACGTTCTACTACAATTAGCTCATTATATACATGAGTTAGAGGTCAACAGCCTCACCTGCAGATTTGTATTGGTTGCTAGAAACTGTAATAATACTAACTATCAATATAATCAATATAATCACAGTTGTCACTCTGATGAAGAAATAAAATAATTTCGAAAGCTTAGCGACAAGAAAGTCGATTTATTTCGTTCAACCGGCTGCTATACCCACAATCATTACATCCTCCGTGCTTTGTTCCTATCAATATAATGTATCCGTATGAAGTGGTTCATAAGCGGTTTCTTGAATTCCCTTGCCTTTTTAGTTGGTCAACTTTAGTCCTAATTAAATATTAACAAAAGGTTCAGACGTCCTTTAATTCATTAAAATCTTCAATGTGTCAGCGCAGCTTTCTGAATCAATAATGAACAGACACTTTGTTTCTGTGAATGTAATTTACCAAGTTGTGCAATAATTTCAAACATACACAACAATATATTTGAATACCACAGCTTCGTAAACATTATTGTTAACATTTATTGTTTCTGACTATTACAGTTCTCAGTATGTTGAAATAAAACGCTTAATAATAGACAAACGCAATCTATCAGTCCTCCAATACTGTTTATGCGGATAAAATTACCTGTAAATTACACATCCTATACAAATGAACCCATTATCGCTGCGTACCGACAGGTAAAGAACAAATGATATGGCGTGCTGACTTTTATTACAGAATTCCGCATAAAGTAACACCAGGAGGGAACTCCGGATTACCAACGTAGAAAGAGTTCTAGAGCTCGAGCTCGCTAAAAACGCTCAGATCATCGTACCTGTCAAAAGGATACGTGATCCCTATAGGGGAGAACTTTATAAATTGGCCATTAAACTTTCCCGAACGGAGAATGCTATCATCACAAAACGAAAAACCTGAGTGCAACGCGGAAATCTAACGCAAACGTACTTTGTATGTATGTATGTGTATGTCTGAATAGTGGGTTTATTCTGTGGAGAGAAAAGAACAGTAGACATTCTCTTTCTTCGAATTGCATTTACTACAATGGGTTATTGTAGTTAATGTATATCTTCGCGAGAAGGAATGATTTTGTGTATTATATAGATTGTATTTATGCAAATATCTGGTTGTAAATTGGCGGTGCAGTATATATCCTGACATTCGAAATTTATTTTGTAGTTTAATGTTTATTTTTATATTTTACGGAGCAGTTTCGGTTCCATAAAATAATGAGAGGAATAAACCCATTAGCAGATTAGATTTAATTCTGTATGTATTTATTCATGTTAATGGCATAAGCGATATAGTGAAGTTACGTAGAGCATCATGAGACATTTATCTTTATACGGTTTCAATTAAGTATGCAAGAAAAGAGTACAAAGGCAAGAGAAATTGTGGGGATGCTATGAGAACTAGTACTAGTAGAAATGACAATTATTGGCATCAAGAATAAAGTGTGAACTTCTACTAAGCACACATGCTCACCACAGTTTTGGTTGCACGAATAAAATAACCAATAATCACCTTGGATAAAGCGAAAACCAAAGCATAAAATAAAGGTGAACGAAATGGACTCATTTGTCGATGAAATAGCAATTGCGTACAAAAATTATCAGTACATGGAACAGAGTAAAGTGATAGAACAAGACTAAGCAGCTTAAGTGGTTAGAGCACATGCAAAAGCAAACGTCCCTCCCAAAATAAAATTAAAAAAATTAGACGTGTAAAATACTACAAATGACGGTATTCTCTACTTGAGTCACAGACTAGCAGCATTTACTGACAACACAAAATGTCATTAGGTATAGGTGCTGTACTTTTATGATTCCTCAAAAAAAAGATAGAACGATCCATCATTCCTAGCATTGCATGACTTGCTCAAGTTTTCGATAAATCTATAGTCGTCTACCAGTCAGTATTAATCGTCAGAAAACAAAGTAAACGTCCATTAAACACGCTTCACTTACCCTACAGAGTAGTTTTCTCTGAATATGACACTGCTCCGATATTAATGCAGCATATATGAGGCGCTAAAATCCCCGATAATAAACTAACCGCCAGATCTGAAAAAGTTTCAAACTTCTTTTAAGATTACTGTATCATTTTGTCCAAGCCATTTCAACTTAATACTACGAACAGGTTCCTCTGGCTAGAACATGTCAGGCTTTCAAAGCGAAAGCATTTGAAATGATATACCTACAAATAAGTATATTTACTCCTTCGTATCAAACTTTTGCTCCGGATCAACATGGTTTTGTCTCTAAATGTTCCACTGTTACTAACCTTTGCAACTTTTCTCGATATACGTATATCGGAAGCTCCAGGCATTCAGGTCCAGGTGGATATTGTGATATGGTAAAGGGTTCTGACCGTAAAAATCATAGAATGCTACCGTTAGAACTGCGCTTCTTTGGATTTAACAATTTGTTTTGACACATTTCAGTTTTTCTTCTAAAAACGTACTTATATTAAACCTGGTGTCCCACCGGGATCCGATCTGGGTCCTCTTTTATTTTTGCTTTTTATTAGCGACCCAACAGCTTCTATTAACATTCAAATTTTAGTGTTCGTCGTGAAGATATTCATATCAATAAATTCGATTGAGCATTGCACATTTCAGGATAATTAGAAACGATTTGTAGTTAGTGCGATAGAAATAGATTGTTGTTAAATGTTTCCAAATATAATGTGATGAACTTTATAAGAAGAGAACGTCCTATTCAATATGATTTATAAGGTTACTCACACTTCTGTCCAAAGATGCGTCAAAATCAAGGATATGGGGGTACTTTTGATAAAGAACCATCAGTTAGCTACCATACTAATGAGGTTTCCGTACTAAAAAGCGACTCATGAGTATACCTGTTGTTTATTCCTGTTCGGTGGAAGCTTGGGAATGTATCCATTATCTGGAATTCAATTTAAGACGTAGATACCCGAAAACATTGTAAACACATTCTTTGCAAAACAGATTTTTAAAGCACCTGTGGTATAGGAGTTTTAATATTTATCCTTGTAGAGGGTTTCCATACGATACTTGGCCGCGTACTTTCCCCATGCCCCAATTGGAAACTAGACACACTGTTGCTAGTTTATGTTTACACCACAAATTGATCCATTACAAAGTTGATTTACCCAATCTTCGCAGTAGCCTAAATTTTTGTGTGCCCCGAATTACCGCGGGAAACAATTGCATAGTTCATTTGTCGCTGGCTTACAAAATATATTGTTTAAGTCTCTAATTGCATTGTAGATATATTTTTTCGGGTCTTGTCGCGTAACTATTCTTTGTCTTGACGTTTCGCTGATTGTGCTATCAGCTTCTTCAGAAGTTTTCTAAAGACTATAGTAGATATATCTACCAGGGATTACGGTAGTGAAAGTCTACGTTCAACTCTAATTGCATTCTCTGGCGTTCTCATAATTAATATGGTGGTCTTTTGACATATTTTGTTGTTCGATCAAGAATATAATTGATACTAAAACATTCATTATCTAAATTTCAGTAGATTTTTGCCATTTACTTTATTACCACCTTTAGATATAATATTGAGTTTACATCATACTTACATTAACTTTGAATTGGATATGCATACAAGAGAAATGATATACTTAATTTTGCAATCTATTGGATTAATTTACCGTTTCATTCTGCGGCTGTACTGTGATTCGTACTCAATACTCTTTCAAAATAAATATTATTATGACTACTTATTATTAGTATTATGTCACACTTGGTCCGTCCACTATCAACCAAAATCAATAATACAGGTGATGACTCATTCCTTAGCCGCAAGCTTAACCTAGCAATACGCAACTATGTCATCCACATGACGGTTGACACCATTGTGTATTTTTACTTTGCTTAGAATCTAACTTTTTGAAAATTTTCTTAGCAGTTGTGACAGTGTAGAGTTATAGTTAGTAAAATTTGCGCAACATTACTTATACTCTTTGATGTTATGTAATTAATTCTCGTAATTGTTTGCAGAAGCTACATCCATAAAAGTCAGTAGTACATGTTAATTTACTAATACATACATACGTACTTAATATGAAAGAAATAGAACTCATAGTGTTTAGAATGTGTACAATGGTTGTCGTTAACTAAACGTGAAGCTGATGTATGGTGGACGATCTGCGGCAAAGTTATTACCACAATATCACATCTAGTTTAGATATTACATATTATTTCCACCAAAGTATTCGAAGTTGTTTAGTCGGGTATGTATGAACTTGAAATAACGATTATTTCAGCCATCCAAGCTCGCAGATATGTACCCGTCATCAAAGACGTACACAATTTAAACGGAACATTAAAATAATCGTTTTAGTATACATAAGTATGCCTGGAGTGCGAAATTACTATTACATGCATTATTTAAAATGTAACGAATCCTCATTTGTGTGAAACTGGCAATATAATTTCGGAAATATACGTGCAAGCACGCAATTCATAAAACTAACGGAACAAAGCTATCGTATAAAACTTAATGAGCAAACACTTTAATGATCTATCCGTTAATTCTGAAACTATGTTAGGGAGCTGTATTGAGCTACAAATGTCTGCGGGGGAATGTCATGGTAAACATCGCATTGTTACTGTTAATTTTCGTGATTGTTATTTAAAGTTGCGTGTTTCTAATTGCTGGTTATTATTTCTGTTCTGACATTGTTGTATATCTCTTTCGGTAATGTTTTTTCAAACCATTTACAATCCAATAATAGACAAAATGATGGACAGCAACAATGAATGTGATAGTTAAAAGTAATAGATCTCAGACATAATTTTTCAATTTCTTGCGATGGAAAGGCATCGTAAACATAAGGATCTGGAGGGTATAACTGCGATTTAATTAAAAATATTGTAGTCCGGTACTTAAAAGCTATAAAGTTATTGCTCTCTGACCTTAACAATATCATTTTGAATATTATTGCTGATGCGGTTTTCACAGTACCACCCTTGCATGCATAGCTTTGATCTTGATCATGCATTAATGATAACGCTGTTTACCTGAACTTTTGTTTTTTTTAACGTTAAGTCATCCAATAAGGGATAGTATATTGGCAGTGTAAATATGTATGTAACAATAAATTATATATCGGTGTAGTTTATGGTAATAACTGGCATTACTTTATCACTTCATGCTTTGACATTAGATAGACTAATGTGTTAAATAGCATTTGTCGGCCAGCACAAAACAAACAAAGCGTGAACGTGATATTATGAAACTAGTTGTGTTTGCAATACAATGGCGAGAACTATTTGGTTTTATGGCGTTTACTTCCGCTTGCATTTTCTATTATTGAATACGAGGGCTACTATTGTAAATGAACATGTACTCCTTTATATCCAGCATTTTATTATGGCACGCAACACACGTTTAATCGACACTAACAATTTCCTAAAATTACAATGAAATATTTGGCACTATTTGGATTTTGGGTATAACAAAACAGAGTAGTAGCAATGGTATGTAAAATATGAGTTTTCCGATTACACATATCGGAAAACTCATATATTCGAGTATATACTGTTTGATTACCATCCATCCAATAAATTCACCATTAAATGAATTAATTACCGAGATTTTTACGGGCTCCATATAAATAGTATAAATTTCAATATTTAACTGGATAAATAGTCAATTAACATCAATCACCTAGGATGATTTAAGTTTGTATAAAGCCACAGAAAACAGTCCTAATTAGAGTTGACTGATAAGTGTACGTGTTTTTGATTGCTACCTTACCCACCTCTACGTTATTTGAAACTTGATTGCACACAAAGTGTGGATTTTTTTATGGATAGCCATGTAGCCGACCGCAGCTTATGCATTTGTACAAATTTCGATCAATATTTCGATGAATTCACAAGTGACATAAACCAGCAAAAACTTAACACCAATGAGAATAAAAAGGCAGTTGTAAATACTATTGTCATTAAAATAGAAAACAGTTTAACGTCATTATCTAAATTATGATACGTGATGATTTAAAATGTCAATTAGAAGCACGAGACAAGAAAACGTTTGCTATTTGAAATAAAATCAACGGGGATAGAACTGCGGTATTGGCAAAAGTAAAGCGAAATAAGTTAAAAGAAACTTCCAAAACACAAAGAAAAGTTTAAAAATCCAATATTAGAATCAAAATTCACAAGGAATTTTTAAGAATTCACCGGAAGAGTCAAGGTAAAAGTTGGCAAAACTATCAGAGCTTCAGAAGAAGCAGTTTCAAGTTTAGGAAAGAAGTCAAATCTGTCGAAAACCGGAATAATGCCGGTGGTAATGGCCGAATGTCAGTTACCAATAATAGCAAGTAATCTAAGTCATCTGAACGTGTCAATAACAACACCGCAACAGGTCAGAACCTCTAGTAAAATTCCAACTTTTGATGGCAGTACCTGACGGAAGTCTGGCAGTCGAGTTACCAGATAATGTTAATTTCGCTTTACAGAATTGTGTCTTATTAATTTCAAGTCAGGTAAGAACACAAGCCATTATGTGTTAATTTATATCGCACACGAAATGTGTACATCAGGTGTAACATTTTCCGTAAGTGCTACCAAGCACAAACCGGGTTTACATACCCGACTTGCGCGACTTACAATTGATTCCTTCTATAAAATAATACCAATGATAACATATACAGACAATTTCTTTCCAAAAATTCTTTGATTATCATATCACTATCAAATACCTCTATTAAATCTATTTCCCATTTTGTGGGGTACAGATATGACATGTAAGCTATCCACTGTTGCCATGATATTCTTTTGAAGAGGTAATATTTCATTGGGGTGGAAGCTGGCTAGCAGCGGTGCTTTATTACAATATCCACAACTGCAGCATGTCATTATTAAAAATTATCTTCCACAGAAAATAGTCACGCAAATTATTAAAACTGTTATGTCATAGTAAATAAGAATTGGAATTCATTCATATAGAAATACAACATACATCCAAAAAATAATATTTGTTTTTCTGTGTAAAATTCGACAAAGCTGTCATACCTGTCATATTATACTATCCTAATTTTAGTCTTGCTTCATCAGGTTACATCATTTGCATATGATAAGCATTTGCGACCAAATAAAATTTGCTGTACTGTCTAGAAGCTTTCGTCTACTGCAAAGCTTCGTCTACTGGAAACCTATACTTCAGATATTACGGTTTTATTTAGACGATTATGTAATATTACAAGCATACTAAGGAAACAAAAAATTGAGGTTTTAAATAGTCTCTATATTTCACACTTAAATATGAAACCGTACATGCATATGTGTATTTACATACAAATATACGTATACATATACATATGTATATATATTGTAATGTTACAATTGATTGACACAATTGATTTAAAAAAAAAGCCAACCAACGACGTGCACAGGGAAACATCAAAAAACCAGATAATAATGTGAAAAATTTTATTCCTCAAAAATTATTGTAAAAACACATCACAAACAATACATAATCACATTCATTTCGGCGCAATAACGATAAATTTCAAGTTGGAATTACAAAAATCACCTTTTAAAATATCAAGTAGTGGAAGCGAGAATTCAGCGGCTGGCAGCACTTGGTGAAGTAGAAAAACAAAATGGAGGGGAGAGCTGTTGATAAGTTTTAAAAGTTGACAGAAGTAAACAAGTCACAAAAACTTGCGTGAAGAAAAATCAACGTAGAAAAGAGAATAAAACGTTTAAAGGTGCCCAATTAGAACCTCAACAATCAAAATCAAAGTGTACAGTAAAAAGAAAACCTGCGGTAAGAACAAGAGGACTTCAAATAGCAAGTGGACTGCAAAGAAAATCTACGGACAGCAGGGACATCGGATTGCACGAACACACAACATTTCATTAAATTGGGAAATTATAAGGTAAGGGAATAGGGAGGGCAGCTTTAATTAATCATCGTAAAAAAATATTTCATTATTATTATAATCTGGTTCTTTTCTAAACAGTTAATAGTTTTCATTTGCGTAATTCGTGACACAACAAATTGTATATACAGTCTGGCCCCTGATGGACTGAATAATAGGGAAAAAAATATTTGGACCTTAACGAAAAAATGTCATTCTTTATAAAATTTTTGGATTGTTTCAAAACCACCAATTCTGAAACAAAAGTGTAAATATTCTCTTTAGCAACCGAGCAAATTAAAGAAAGAGTTTAAGCAAAAAATGTTTCCACGTTTAATGTTTGTGGTTTACTCATACATTATTATTTCTATGTTAAGCTAATAAGTAAAGTTACGTGTCATTTATCATTATCATTATGTATTTGTGAATATTTAATGAGACTTACTAAATAGTAATGCTAACTTTAGAATAAAGAATTCGCCTCGATCAATGTTATAGAACTGGTGAGGTTTCTAATAACTATGCAATTCAAACATTTCAACAGTGGTTTACTAATGTTCACGTGTGTGTTAATGTTTTACGAAATTTAGTAGAAAAATTTGAAAGAACAGGTAGTGTACATGTCATTAAGAAAATAAAAAAGGATACACGATGTAGAAGATGCTGCTACAACACTGGCTCTAGATTCTATAAAAACAAATCGGGAATTATCCTTACACAGTTCAATTATTTAATTAGAAAATCACATTTACAAATAATTTTGAAAGAAAACAAAATCAAACCTGATAAAACGATCTTTAAATATGAATTAAGAAATGGTGATGATGTTTTGCGTATAGATTTTTGCTTATGGGCAGCAGAAAATCAATGTGTAAATCGAACTGCAAAAACATAATTTTTTCGAATGAATTATAACCAATGGGAAAACTGCAAAGCAAAACTGTAGATTCTGGTTCAGAGAAAATTCTATTTTCAAAATTGCAACCAGAAGGAAGGTTAATGTGTGGTGTGGCGTTATGTATGGAAAAATTATCGGTCAGCCTTTTTTTAATGAAAATGTGAATCAACATACGTATTTGGAATTGCTTCAAATCTTTTTATTGCCTGCAGTAAGAGATGAACCTAGCTTAGAAAGTATATTTTTTTCAACAAGATGGGTGACCGCTCAGTCAATACTGCTAGTAAATAAGAAATTATCCGCAAGAACATTTTGGAAACAGACGTATAGGTCGTTATGAACTTGTTAATTGGCCGGCTCGTTTCCCTAATTTAAACCAATTGCATTCTTTATGGAGATATGTTAAAAAGCATGTTTATAATACTAATTTAGATAACAATTTCGAAATTTCAAATCAAAAATTAAGAAAGCCGTAAATTCTGTCATTGAAGATATGATCCACAATGTTTATAAAGAATTTGTCCGTAGAGTTTGGGTGATAGGTACAACGTTGAATAAAACAAAATGTTTTGTCTTTAATTCGTTTTTTTTTAATTTTATCATCTGCTAAACAGAATACTTTTTTTGTTGATTTTTGTTTGTTTTTTACCCATGTAGAAAAGTGTGATATGTTAGAATCTTATTCAGTGGGCAGAAAATCCTCACGGATGGCAAAAGAACACTACGCTGAATTATATCCACTTCGAACACAACCACATGAGCAATATTTTCTGAAACCGTACCGAAAATTTAGAGGCAATGAGAGTGTTTTTGCTAAAACAAGGACAAAAAGGACTTTTGTAATAAGCAAGGCTACGGAAATTACAGTTATCGCATATTTTGAGGCCAACCGTGAGAATTTCATACTAGATATAATCAATGCATCTGATTTGAGTCACGGTACTGTGCACAGGATTCTGAAGAAACACAAATTCATTCCCTATATGTACAAACCAGTTCAAGTTTTTTTGTCAGGTGATCCAGAGAGAAGTAGAGTTTTTTTGCCACTGGTATCTTAACATTTGTCGCCAAAATGTAAACAACTTTCGTTATATTTTATGGACCGATGAATCGAATTTCTCAAACTCTGGAATGTACAATACAAAAAATCATCATTACTGGTCAAAGGAAAATCTTCTTGAAATACATCCAAGACGCCGACAAGTCCGTTTCAGTTTTAATATTTGGTGCGGTTTAATTGGTTCAAGGATTGTTGGTCCTTTCTTTTATGAGGGCACTCTAACTGGTGAAAGCTACATAGAATTTTTGACTGAAGTTTTGAATAATTTCTTAGACGATCTGGATCTCACAAGTAGACAGAATCTGTATTTTCAGCAGGATGGCGCACCTGCGCACAACTACAGAGGTACTCATCCACTTTTAAATACTATTTCTAACACTTCATGGATTGGGAGAAATGGTCCTATTCAGTGGCCTCCCCGATCGCCAGATTTAACGTTGCTTGATTTTTTATGGGGTTATTTAAAGACTCAGATTTAGAAGCAAAGGTACGACAACGGAAACTCCCTAAAGTTTGCAGTTAGTGAAACGATAAACCAAATAGATGGGAGGATCATACTGAAGGCAGTTCGAGAAGTTCGGAAGAGGTGATATTTTTAATCATCTTCTATGAAAAAATCAGTTTTTATTTTTGTTTAATGATAAGTTTATGTATAAAATAAAGGTTATAAAACTTATTTAGCTGTTTTCGTTTATGCATCATAACTATATTATTTTTAATCCCAACAGCAATCCTAGCAGAAAATGATATAATATACAAAGGTATTTGAAAAAAAAACATATTGTTCGGCCAAACTAAAAAACGCGCTGGTCATTTGTTTTTTATTATTTCGTCTAAAAGAGCGTTAAAAGTGCTACAAGTTTGCTTATTTAAACAATAATAACAAAGTCACCAATGGTAAGCACTTAATTTGGATTGCCCTCTATACATATATGTTCTTAAAATTTTAGGAAAATACTGTATTAGATTGAATATTTGTTGGACTTACTTTTGCAAAAGACTAGTACACGTACAGGAACGTGATGAAACTTACCTGTAAAAAAGAAACAGGAATTAGTTGGTGTGTTAAACTCGAAAAAAATTTATGTGTAACTTAGCTTTCAACAATAGTGCAATTTTCATAAACTATAGATGATATTACGCTTGTGAGTTGCAAAGAGGCAAAGCATATAATAACAATAATAATAATAATAATGGGGAGCAACTCTAGTTCGCCTCCTAGTGGTTCACCCTGGGTAATGTTAAAGCGCTAGAACAACTGGCACTCAAACCATCACCATGGTAACTTCCTAACTATTATTCTTTACACTACTGAAGAACTGAAACTTATGGACTGGGCTGCTCTGAACAGAGTAAGAACTAAGCATGATAGATATGCAGATAAAGATATGCAGATATGCTGAATAGATAGGGACAGAGACCGACGACAGAGTATAATCGTGGCGCAAAAAGACAATTTGCAGTCACTAATACATTTTTTCTTATTTACAAAAATTTTGTATTGAGATCGTGGTAAACTCTAATCTTTACGGTAGCTATACCAATATTAAACCAATCCTAAATATAGGAGTTATGTACATCCTCAAAGCACATATGTATATTCAGTAATTTATTCCGCATCCCACCCATGTAACATAAACCAAATTCCACATTTAAAGGCTACAACATTAGTATTTGCACATTGGAAAATAAATCTAAGGTATTTTTTTATATCCTCTCTAGATGGCGTGAACATCCATAAACCGTACACGACGCCGTATAATTATTACAACGTTACATAACGATGATTAAAATCTAAAAAGGAAGCAGCTTTATCGAAACAGCTCGTTATCCGTGCTACACAAATAAACACGTATTCCTGCATGTCGTACCTTAGTCGAAGATGGCTAATGCATTAAAGGCCCTGTTTCGCAATTAGTACCTTACAACAACGTTGAGGGAGAAGGGATATAGAAATTTCCCTGTCGTCAACTCATGATACTGTCTACATTAAACATTTATAATTGCCTCTTCCGTTAAGTGTGTAATCATTTAACTGCTGCTGTCAGCATAAGAGTTCCACTCATATACATACATACTTATGCAGTCCCGCACTGCAAACATTCTAGCGAACATTGACTAGCTAATAGTAAGTGATTAATGGGATCTTGCACGAGCGCCGTTGCTAAAACCAACAAACTCTATGCAAAAAATATTCAACATCACTATGATTTCTCCCACTGAGGATGTACAAGGATTAAAATAACTTCAGACGGTGTCTTTGGAACGAAAGGAGCGCTACGTGGTATTGTAACAAATGCATGTATTACGAATAGAGTTGGGTCTACTACAACCCATTAAGTGACACAAAGCTCAATTTAAAGTAAAATGTTTCTCGAAAGTATATTCCATAAAATGTGAAATTGTCAAGCTTATTTCTAAACGGTCGCGGTGGCAGGAAAGAATACCAACGATATTCAGCATCAATAATTGACAGTTTAGTTAATTAAAAATTAGTTACATGAACAATTGCTCTGATGTGCTATGCTATTTTTTTAATAAAGTAGATCAGCTAACTTAATAATGGTTTAGAACGTTGCTGTATGCAAACCAGTCAAGCAGGCACTTATCCTACCTGTAACATAGTTCCATGTATCAAAGCATAGTGTTATTATTAAGTATGTATGTATCTATAAAATTAAGTTAATGTACTAGTTTCACGTAATAACAGCAACTAGTAGTTAGAGTGGGTGAATACAGAGAGATTGCTACAACTATCATTTTTTAGTCAATTTGAGACACTGTCTTTAACTTGATGTACTTACCACAAGCAGATGTGACATTAGTTATCATCAAAAGGAACAGAATTAGTAATTTGGTTCCACTGCTTGGAAAACCTAGACAATTAAATTCAAATAACTTAAATCTAAGTGGAACCCAAGCTCTTGTATTTTAGGTAGGTTTGGCTGATTTTACAAAGATAATAATAATAATAATTCATGCTTTCGCATCCTCCAACAGCTTACACTAATTACAGGGGCATCGGCTGGCCATGAGTTATTATTACGCCTGCTGCTGTAGACCAATTCTTGCTCACTGACAAAAAAAGTGTAAACTACTTCAGAAAATAATCGTTTGGTATCGTCGCATCGTCCTTCGCATGGGTACAAGATTACAATCCATGATTAAAAGCACACATGGCATAAAAGTCAGAGAGTTGGGCCACCTCTAGCAACGAAATGGTTAGAAAACACAGCTTCGAAACAATTTTCTTACGAAGCTAAGCCATAAGGAAGAATGGGAAAAAGAACTATCCATCTGCTGGCTAAAGGCAATTACCATCAAATGGTTCCAAATTTGATAAGGGAACAGGTACATGAATATTCGGGCCAGGAACCGAACACTCTAAACCAGTGGAAACATATCCAGCCGCTTTCCAAGCAACCAGCTAAATTTTGACGGAAACTATCGGTAGGAAAGTGTTCCAATTTTCTGCGACAGTAATGCAGCCCTAATGGCGTTGAGTTGTAACACCATCCGATCGAAATTAGTCTGGAACTATCCAGGGCACTAAACTAATTGTGCAGAGAAAGAAGAATAGCATTATTCTGGGTATCAAGACTAACTGGAATCAGTGGCAACGGAAAAATTAATCTAGTAGCAACGAAGATTGCCACAACTTCGTTTGTAGGCCTAGAACCATTCTGCGGAATATAGATGAGCGCCTGTAAGAAGGAACTCAAAATCAGGGAGGAGCAGCTCGGACTATCTCCCTAGGCAAATCTTTCTGGTTTGAGACAATCCATAGGATTTCTTGGAAATGTCAATAAGAAAACCAAAAAAAAAACCTTCTAGAACTAAGTAGAAACAAATTATGTATCCTTATGGGTTTTCTCACGGAACACTCCCGCCTTAAAGAACACGAGTAGAATGAAAATTGGGATACCTGATATTCAATTGCACAGCTGTCGGTGCTATTGGTGGTAATACCTTTCTTGATACCATCACAGCTATGATAGTTTATTAAAACTCTTAGACCGGACAGGGAGCTATAGCCGCGGGCAAATCCTAGGACCTCCAACACATATAAGGTGGAACAATAGATAACCCGGTCGCAGTGCAACATCACCCGAAGAGCTAAATTCTATACATAAATGTATGACATAAAAAACTCCGGTCCAAGCATGAAGCTTCGTTGTTCGCCATAGGAAGCACCTCGAGAATATGTGGATATGCTTCACCAAGTGAGGACAATTTTTACTTCATAGACTTCTGACACTATGAAACACTTGAGAATAAATCTAGAGCAAGCACTCGTATTGGGAGTCGTTTTAGCCATAGGGAAGCTCGGCATCTTCCATACAAAGAAGTAGCAAAAACAACCACAAATACCGTAACAATCATGAAATTAGGGAAATATGAAAAAATCTTATAGTACCTAGAGTCTTTCTTTTAGGCTGTGGAAAGTTTGAACCATCCCACAGCAGTAACGCAAAAACAAACGACTGATGTCCATTAATATGTTAATGTTGCTGATTATGAATAATACAGATTTGAAATGTCTGCAATTTAGCTAACATAATCCAAAATACAGCCATTACATCAGATGATATTTATGGCAGTAAGTAGTATAATATTAATTAAGCAGCTATGTTTTCTAATTGTTCGCGATTTTTTGGAACTACGGAAGACGTGTGAATTCATCTTCTAAAACCTAAATAAAAGAAGTTTGACAGAGAACTTTCAGCAAATTCAATTTCAAAAAAAGAAAAAAAAAATTCTGTTACGTTAACAGAAATGTAAATTGGTTGACGTTAATATTAAAACCGGTAGCGCAGTGCCTAGTGCCGTCGATTCTTAGTCCATCGATACTGAGTTCGAATTCCGGTATGTTCGTTCTGAATACCCTTCCCTTCGGTTTTCTATAGTTTCCACGGCAAATACGAAAAGGCATATCTTATGTCAGTCTACATCTGCAGGCGTAATAATAACTCATGGGTCATGGATATTTTGTTAAATATATTACCAGCATTAGAATCCAAGTACAGCAGCTTTTAAAATTAGATAAGGCAATATAAAAATAATCGTTCCATATATTCAACAATCACAGCGCAAATTGATTGAAGAGTTGTAGGTTGCCTTTATTCATTTTTAAATCGTTCTCCCAAACACGTACTTGCCACTATATTTTACTTTACACATATTTCCCTAACACGCGTATGCTTACTGTATAATATTAGATTTAATGACACTATTCCTTTAATAGATACGCGCATACATATATCATAATGGTCTTATGTTCTTTTTATATCCTACACCAGCAAAGGAAGTCATGTGGATTGAAAAGCTAAAGAAAAACAAAAAGAAAAGGATAAGCTTGTAGTTCAGATACGTATAGAATAAAGGCGCTGGAACTCAATGATAGGATAACTAAGAGATGATAGTAGCGTTGCCCATATCGGGCTTTAGCTATATGTGATTTAATTATGAATGCCGGTAGGAAGCAAACGCACTGCTACTCGGCTAAAAATAGCAATACGTTTGTCAGATAACAGTTCGCGGTCGCTTATTTAATTAATAACACATGCCGCTGAGAGCGATTGGGTGGTAACACTTCTTCGGATAGTTCCTACCGAGCAAGGCGGCGTATGCCGTTATGTGCAATACAATTGACAGGCAATATATTTTAATGCGTAATGCAAGAAGTACTAGTGGTAAAGGTAGAGCTGACAGTTCTTCAGATTTTAATGTGAATTCCGTGAATGAAGTAATTTGGTAATCCATTCTAATAGATATAAAGAGCATGTATCAAAGCTGGTATTTGCTTTTAAACATAAAAACGATGGCAACAAATTTGTATAAAATTAATTATTAATTTTCTTTTGTAGATCAGATAAGATAAGATTTGAGGGTCGTAGCACTGGTGCCTGTAGTGACTGCGACTTACATAGGTCTATTGGAAGGTTGCCTTTCTGGGTGTTAAACTAGTTGGAGGTTTTAAGGAACCTTAAAATTAATCTAGGATTTTCATTCTGGATTTCACTAAGCGCTAAGAAACTGCCTATTGAAATGTTGATACTGCGTACGACTGACAGCAACACATTCACACAAAATGTGTTCTACCGTCTCTAGGTCTTCAGGCACATACGATAGATTTGATTTTTGGCGTTTCAGAGCTTGTGTAGATGGAATTTCAAGGCCGCACTATTTGTCAAAAATGCCGCTGGTAGTCTTAGGTCGCCTTTGCTGAAAGATAGCACCGTCTATGCTAATTTAGGTGATCCTGATAAAAGCGTATTCGTTTGCTTTGCACAGCAGAGATCAGGCCCAGCAAAAGGCATTTTTGCTGTCACTTTGGCAAGCTTACTTACCTTTTCGTTCCCTTCAATATCTTGCTGGCTTCACACCCAGTAATAAGTAACGTGGTTGTTGTGTCCCAATTGCCTTAAGTTGCATATAAATTCATGCAACAGATAGGACTTGTATTAATAGGCACTAACAAACTTCAACGCTGCTTGACTATGACTAAGTATACTTATGCTTACGTCTCGTGTCCCTATCTCGAGATTCATTGCGGTGCATAGTTTATAGCAGAAATCTCCGCTTGAAAAATTTAGAGTGGAGTCCCACAGACGCTTTGGGGTGGTACTGAGACACACAAGCTCCAATTTCTGTCCCTTGCAACCCTAGCCTTATGGCCCGTGTATCATATCAATGGGTCTCTTTTAAGTTGTCACCGGATGGCCACCTAATACCTTATTGTACGTCGCACGGTACTGCTAACGAAACCCGCGTTCGGAACAGGAAACGAAAATTAAACAAAGGATATTTTACTTTTTTGTTCAGTAATAATACTATATTAATGTGCTAAATCAGATAAGTAGAGAAAAGGAGTCATTAATTTAACGTTTTGAATGAAACATGCATATTCATAACAACTTTTAATTATTTTACTCTACATAATATGATAAACTGCTTCCCTATTATACATATTTCAGCACAACAGACCTGTCACTACTACAATTCGTAATCCGGGTGAGGTTAAACGACTCAGTTGCGACGTTTATCTCAGACACCTTCCATACAAAATGACTGACGACATCATTATTTACACTTATGGAGGAGCGACAAAGCTGAAATAAGATAACGCATAAAATAATTAATTTACATCTGTTTCGTGTTGAGTCGCCCCCGATAAGAGACCTCTCATTTACAATACCGTGGGGAGTCGTTTGCGTACAGTCGCTCCACTACTGGTTGGCAGTCGGTCAGCTTAATGGATAAATTCTCGTGTCACAGTTTTATGTCAGTTACCCGCTTCTCACCTACCGTCAGATAAATAATATTTGCTATACGTTGTAGAAATGAGTGTTTCATAGCCAGTGATATCAAACAATAGAAAATAATTTAAAACATAATTACTAGAATGCTACAAATTTGCAAGTTTTATAGTATGTAGCTAACTGAAACGCGTATTTACAGTTATGTGCTCTCTTCCTCATGACGATATCATATTTTACTCATGTTAATTTGTTATTATGATATACATACATAATTGTATATTTAAAATTGGAATTTGGGTTTGACCGATCACATGCTAGGATTTACTCGCAGCTATAACTCCCTATTCAGTATAAGAGTTTTAATAAACTGGAATAGCTGTGATGATTTCAAGAAGAGTACTTCTTTCTGGTCTAGACGGTTTCGCCAAAATGGCTGGAACGAATTGCTGCGACAGCCCTACACTTGGATGTCAGGTGTTCGGGATTTTCATCGCTTGCCTAGCAAAACCTGCGCACTAATTCCAGTGTGTCCTGGTATCCAGCCTAATTCGTCTTTTGCCATTTTCTCTGTACAAGTTGGTTAGTTTTCCTAAGCTTTCGATAGGTTCTGTCAAGATTTAGTTGAGCATATCTCGATAGTGTTGATCTCTGCTTCAAAACGCTGGAATAACTTCCTATTGGTTTTGAGTGTCTGGTTCCAGTTCCAAACATTCCTGAAGCTGTTCCTTTATCAGTTTTGGATCCATCACTATACCATTTAATGGTATTTGCCTTGTAGGTGTGTAGGTGAATTCCCTATTCTCCCTTGTTGCTTAGCTTCGTAAGCAAATTCATTATGAAGCTGTATTTTCTAACCAGTTCCTCGCTCGGTCGACTTAAAAGTGAGAAGAGTGAGAGATGGCCCAGCTCTCTGGTATGGGATCTCGTCCCCGCAAGTCCCCAACCTGGTATGTTACGAACGATACATTTGATGTGATTTCAATTTATTCTCAACAAGAATCATGTAAATCAACATCTTCAAATCTTGCGATACAAAACCTGTACGATCATTAAATAGTTTACATAAATTACTTGTTAGTATATATACTGTGAAGACATTGATTGTGTCTCCAAATTATATTTCTCAAACCCTGTAGTTTCTCGGTCATCTCTAGGATCGTTTGTCTTCTGTGATTCTGCTGAACTTCTAAATGCTTTTTCCTCTATCTATCTTCCTATACAAAAATACTTTAGATTCAAAGGCAACATATTCGATAGTGCTAACATATTTATAACACACGTTATAATACATTTTTCTCCCGCGATGTGTTTATTTCTTCACGTAACTACTTCTATTGTTTCCTAGTTAATATAATACTGTGCCCGCTTTATCCGCAGAGATCTTCATGCAGGTAAAGCTACTACTATTCGCTCACAAAATACAAAATCTCTATTTAAAAGTCATATTACTCAGATGTATAGAAAATTGAGTGATGAGCAACTTATTGCTTTGCGTTTGAAGAGATGTATGGAGAATACAGTTCAACTTCGTACTCGGAGCTTCAGTAACAAAAAAACCATCAAAATTAGTAGTAAAATATAGATACTTAATGTACAAGGTGTCTGTAAAAAATCTTTACACATGCCTACCACATATTCCTTAGATCGAAATAAGCCGGTTTAAATAAACTTATGTATGTACCTTACTCCAAAGCCGCTTAGTATGTGCGCTATGCGGCCTTGAAGTAAAAATGTTGAAATCGTTTTTTTATTATAAATTCAAAACGGCTTATGCGATTTTAATAAGATTTGGCACAGTCAGTTAGTATTATTGCGCGAAAGTTTTGAGAAAATTTCAAGAAAATACTAAAACCTGAAGAGAATGAAACACGCATGGCCATTATGAAAATTAATATTTTTTTTGCTGTCTGTAGTAGAAACACCAAATAATTTTTATTCGATATAGTATTCAAAAACGATCAAATTGTCTCTTGTAAAATTTTCTTATTTTTATTTGTTTTCGAGAAAAACGAAAAACAGTGCTTATGGTCGTTCGGCGTTTCGAGCGTTCGAAAAAAGCAAAGAGTAATCCAGACGCCTATGAATTTTGCATGGATAAATCATAATAGTGTCAAATCTAAAATACTTGAATTGTCATTAGTGTTCAGAAGTTTCTTAAATGCTCTAATAATAATTTATAAAGCTTAACTTTTCGTGATTTAGCATGGCCTTCCAGTACACCAATGCAGAATATACCGATATGCTATTGGTAGGTATTTGGATTTTGTGAAGGAAATACTTGAGAGTGTATAGGGTGTATTCTGAAAGGATTCCAAATCGTCCAATACGAAGTCATCTAACGTTCGCTGCCCTTGAGCGAGGTCTTCGAGAAACCGGTCGCTTTGCTCCTGCAACCGCTGATTATAGAAGACAGCGTTTTGTAAGGGTTTCAGTTGAAGAAGAAATTTTAGAACGCGTTGAACAAGACCGAGAAATAAGTACTAGACGAATAGGTAGTGAAGTAGGAGGATGTAAAGATGTCATTCACGCAGTAATTAGAGAACGGTTGCTATATCCTTTCAATAAAATTGCAGTTCAAGATCTTTTAGAACATCCCGAAATGCGCCTAGGTTTTTGTCGCTTTGTTAATGGGCAAAGAGAGACAGATTTAACCTTTGGCAACACTGTTTTGTTTATGGAAGCTTGTTTCACAAGAAAAGGGGTAACTAATTTCCCTAACAAACACGTTTATGCAGTTGAAAACCCGCATGCCATAAAGATAAATCATTTTCAACACGAATTTAAACTTAATGTGTGGATTGCAATAATTGGCAATTTTATTGTTGGTCCTGTTATTTTTCCACAAAGATTAACGGGAGACATCTATTTGCAATTTTTACAAAATACATTGCCAGATTAGTTAAACGATTTACCTCTACAACTTCGGAGAGGTAAGTGGTAAATACACGATGGAGCTCCACCGCATTTTTCAGTAGATGTTCTAAACTACCCAAATCAAGTATACCCAAATAAATGGATAGGTAGAGGTAATGACGCTCCTGTAAATTGGCCACCACGTTCTCCAGACTTACCTCCACCTGATTTTTTGTATGGGGACATTTTAAGTCCGCAGTTTACAAGATATCTGTGGCTAATAAAGCACAACTAAGGCAATGTATTCAACATGCAATAAATGGCCTTAGAGGCGATGGAGAAATGTTGCAAAGAGTACAGTTTAATTTCTTTCGTCGTATAAATCTTTGTATGCGTGTAAATGGAGAACACTTTCAACAGTTTTTGTGACATAATTATTATTTGTGTGTTATTTATTTATTTAAATAATTTTTGTGTAAAATAACTTACAAAAATACAAATTTCGCAAAAACCATTAGATTAATGAGTTCTTATAAAGAGTGTAGTTTTTGTAGTAAATAAGTTACCCAGAATCTCCGAAACCGTGAACTTTTTCTAAGCCTATTCGTTTACCTGTAATCCTTATTTGAGTAGTAGATTTAGCCATGCGAAATTGATTTGTTTATGATAGAAATCAAAGGTGACTGGATTACTTTTTGCTTTGTTCGAACGTACGTCCATACGCATTTTTTTTCGTTTTTCTCGAGAGACATAATTTGCTCGTTTTTGAATACTCTATCGAATAAAAGTTATTTCGTGTGTCTACTACAGACTGCAAAAAAATGTGTTAATTTTCATAATGGTCATGCGTGTTTCATTCACTTTTGGTGTTATTATTTTCTTGAAATTTTCTCAAAACATTCGTCCAATAATACTAACTGACCGACCATGCCAAATCTTAAAATCGCATAAGCCGATTTCAATTTATAATAAAAAAACGGTTTCAAAATTTCAACTTGAAGGCCACATAGCGCCAAAACTAAACGAGTTTGGACTAAGGTAAGTTTACATAAATCAGCTCATTTTGGTCTGAGGAATATATGGTTGTATTTCTATATCCACTACTTGAATTTTATTCGAGCTGATATCAGCGGAACGGAACTGCGCCTGTATATAACTGTTAGTATCAAGGTTGAAAGCTGTGGCATAAAATTCAGCACGCAGTATATTTTCAGGCAGTTATATCTGTCCACACTGGTATATAGTGTCCATTTAAGATTCCGATCTGCGATTGTAGCTGTATCGTTAACTCAATAGAAATTTTGATTGACGTTATGTTAATTAGGATGAATGGACCACATCTTAAATTAATTTGACTTACATAGCGTGTCCTAAGAAAGCGTAGCTACCACGTAATATTCAAATTTTAAATGGAATGTGTAATTTAAGCCAAGAGTAAAATAACTACCACTAATTATTACAAATATATTCTTATTGATGCACATTTAATGCGTTATTGAGGACCGATTACTGAGATGTCTTCCAAGGTACGTTGTTTAAAGGGACAAAACACACACACTGGCTTCATCCTTCATATTAAAAGTTGAAATTGATCTCTCCTCTTGTAAATTCAAAACGCATGAAAAAAATTGGATGTTTATTATTTCAATTGCAATAAAAAAAAACAGCCGCAGCTAAGAGGAGAAATAGTGGTATCATTTTAAAAGTAAACAAATACACTATCGATATATAGTACTAGATGGAGGCGATTTCATTAAAAAAAATTGCGTAAAATAAAATTGAAAGTATTGATATATAATATTTTTGGATAGCCTGTATAATAAACACACAACATTTCCGTCTTGTAAGATAAAATGATACTGATCTAGGCTTCTCGAAAAAGTTCATTAACCCTTTCATGCATGACTAACAATAAGTCAAAAATAGAAATATGTCCACTATAGTAGACATTATGCACGAAAGGCGTAAAAATAAATGAAAAATGACGGCGAAATTAAAATTTAACTAAAGTATTGATTTCCACAAATAAAGAATTCAATAGTATGGCAACGTCGAATTTACAGCACAATTATTTTAAGGGTGAACAAAGACTCCGAAAGCACATTGACTTAAATAGAAGTGTTATTCCGTAAAAAAAATTGATAGTTACGAGGTACGCGTTTTTAGAAGACGCTGTAGAAGTCAAGTTAACTTTAAAATGTGGTCCTTTTATGCTCATTAACATAATGATTTTTTAAACGCATAAATAAACATTTTGCTTTCAATGGAACTTCGTCAAATCAGACCAAGTACTGAGAACAAAAAGTGTTTTAATCAACACAAATACCATTCAAACAACTGCGACTTTCAATCACGTATTAGCAATGCGGTCTAACCGTTACACTTACATACAGAAAATGTCAATTTACTTACAATTAGCCCAATTCGAATGCAACAATGCATTAGTTTAATACAACGTTAAAATTTGCTTTTACAACAAATGTGTGCCAAATACATGTTTAGGTTGCTAGAAAATACTAAACAATAAAATGAGTATACAGGCTGTTTCAAAGTAACTCGGCACTATTGCTAACTTTGTTATTATTAAAGCTATGAGTTTGGTTAAATTGGCAAAGAAGCAGTGTTTTCATTGCTGATTACGATGTTCACCTTTAAAACATAATCGAACATCGCGTTTTCGAGATATTTGAAAAAAAATTTTTTTTAATGGAACACCATGTATATTTTTAGTTTTAATGAAAGGCAAAAGTATTCTTAACAAACATCATTATACACTATTATAAGAAAATACTTAAAATAACGTTTATATTAACATTTTTGTGATTTTGTCAAGCTGGTCATGATTTTCAATAAATCATTTATTTACATTTGAAAATTTATAATAAATGTCGTATTTATATTAACTTATGTACATATTTACCGTTGCAAATTCATGGTTGTCATCTAGAATTAGTAGCGTTAAGCATAGTTTTGATATGGCTTTTACTCATACAGAAAAGTGTGATATGTTA
>SMLS01066402.1:0-58042 GCA_004785975.1 Popillia japonica
CGCAGCAACTCCCACCCTTCGAGTGAGAGGGAAACTATTATCATCACCAGGTTTTTCGATGTCTCTCATAGTTTTGAAGATATTAAAGCACATAGCGAAGGGTAGTGTCGTTGTTATCCCCCGAAAGCGGACAACTTAGCAGTTAAGAAAGTTACCGCTGGTCTTACAATACATCAGTATATAAATTCACCAAATGTCATTAAAATCAGTCACCGCCGCTTGCCCGTGTTTCCTTGAAGTTTAGTTTGAAATAGTGCATATTCATAAATCTGAGCTAATTCATAGTTAAAGTAGTTTTTTTCTGGCGATCACTGCCGTATAATAACTTTTGTTGCTGTGTTCGCAAGCCTTGGCCTAGCTATCAAATTACGAAATGGTTCGTTATTTCACAGATAATCGAACAAGAATTTTATCGTAATCAATGTATATTATGTATACTAATCTGCTATTTTGTACACATACATACATTACTACGTATGCATTGTGAAGTTGTGATATTAACCGTATCCTCTACATGAATATAACGGGATAGGGATCCTGCAGGTTTACTACAATGAGAAGAAGGAGGTCTGGATGATCGCACAGTGCAATTCACGCTTTTTCAAACTATATGAAAATATTTTGAATTGAGACATGGTGTAGGCAATTTTCAATACTGCCTCAAAGTATCGAAGCGAATATCAGTGAATGTCTGATTGAATACGATCCCTAATTTACTTCTGCCACATTATACGAAATATTATTTTTATTAACAGCCACACGTCTTGAAAATCTTATATAAACTTACTAGTTATAGTCATATAGTCGAAAATGGAATGAACCAACAATAACACCTGCAAGGTATTCGGAATTGTTAACGAATCAACATCTTTGAGCATTTGCCGTGTTGAGGACAATCATGATGCTATCTTTTAGAAACTCTTTATAAACGGAAATAATTTTGCTTTAATTGAAATTGTAATCAAAAACCTAATTACATTTTCCTGCAGCAGCGATAGCAATAGATATTGGAACTTTTCCTGTATCGAAACTCATTAAAAACAAAATAATGAGGTAGAAATATTTAAGTGTATACAGATATTGTTGGTGATGTGCGAATTAATTTCCTTTTAATGGTGAAAACTTGTTCGAAATACGCAATTTACTAATGAAGTAAACACATTTATTAGTAGGAAAATTGCATATTGGATAATTTGCAACTAACAATTCTGGTAGATAGCGGCGTACAACTATTTTTATCTTTTGAAAGTAAAGAGTTGTTATATGTATCAATATTAAAGAGTTATGCCATTATATCGAATTTTTCATCATTACGAGAGTTTGTATAGTTTTCGTGTGTCATACTTAGGCGTAAATGTGTACAGTGCTACCGTTTGTATGTATATTGTATATGCAAACCTTCACATTATTCTGACCTAGTAGTGCATGAAAATTTTCAACGTTGCGTAAGTGGATTATTTACGTAGCTGATGGACGACACTACGGTTACTTTACGTTTTTCCTTAACTACACTACAGGCGATCGCTCTCTTCCATACGTAAAAATTACACATATGTATGTACACTTGAAAAGTATGTATATACATACATACATTTGTAGGCACACCTACATACATACATACATAACTAGCATAGCATAATTCATTGCCAGCGCTCGACCGTCTTCGAAGCTTTGCGTTCAATCGTGTAAATTGATTTTCTATCCTTGTTTGTTTGTTTACATGCGACCTTTCAGACAAACAACCTGTGCTGTTATTATACTGAATATTTTTTATGTCAAGAACGGTTAGTTCTATCCTGCATACATATGTTATCATTTCTTGAGTCAGGATAACAATGCTTGTTAAGCATAGATTTCTTTGTTATAGATATATGTATGTATAAGGAACGAAAAAATAATTGGGAATACTCTAAACGACGTATTTACTAAGAAAAACAATGAAACGCCGCATAGAGTTTCCTAATCCAAAAGAAGAGCGGTAAATAACTATTTGTGTAGTAAGAAATTTTTATTTTTCAGAAATGGATCATGGTGGATGTACAGATCTCTATGGTCCCTTTGGTATATTTTCTTAGTTGAATAGTAGTTTTTTGATCCTCCAGTGATCCTCCCAACGAAAATGAAAAATCTTGTCCTTGCCAGGCCTTCGCAATGGCACATGCTGTACCTTCTGCTTTTACAAAATTTTCCAAAAATTAATTAATCCGTGAAAGACTACTAGCTTACTTGATGAAAGAAAAACAGATTTCTGAAAGTCTCTTTGGTTTCATATTTGATACATCTATGTACGTGTAATGCTTTTTTCAATATTAAATAAGATTTAAGATGAACTAGACACAAACGTGAAGATAGGTTTTAGGTTTTTGATTGGTTTAAAGTTTTCGACCATATTGATTATATAACATATTTGGCCAAAATGTGACATATTTTCAGGCTATTTTGAGAGATATAAAGCTTGGCTTCAGTGTTAAACCAAATATGATAAGTAGTAGATTCACGATTCGGGAGTAGTTGAAATGACCACTACAAGAGGGTGATACTGGATCCTAACCTATTTGTAGTTATGTATATACATGGTTTATGTACTAGGTTGGGTGGTTATTTGTTGTGCCAGTATGCCAATGACACGAACTGCATTGTTAGTGAACGATTGATGTACATATGTACCTGCTACAAGTTTCTGTTTCTGACATCTCAAATAACTATGTCATGTTTTGCGTCTTCTTTTCGCGTTTAATTATTTCTACATATGTTCTTTCCGAATATATTACTCATCTTATTAAAAACTTCAAAAAGGAGAATTGACAGCACAGATATTTATACATATTCAAATTATAAAGCACCTTTTAATAGTTTAATGAAATTTATTCTTGCTGTTCCATTCTAATACTTCAATTTAGTCAAATCAGAGATTTTAATTTAGCTTAGTTTTTTTGTGTATACTGGCGGTCATAGCATTTCTATAGTATCTTTTTTATTGGAAATCCATAAGCAGCTTTTGCTAGCAATTTCGCAAATACATCCTTAGTTGCCGGTGTCTGAGACGTTTATCTTTTGGTCTTCTTAATAGTTCCCCCAGGGAGTCACTAATAAAAGAATCGTTAATTAGTTCGGTATGGAAGTAACTTATAGCCATCTATTGGATTCTAATGTATTTGAGGTAGTAGTTTTATTTTTCTTGGGATTGCAAGTGGGTCCAGATATAATAAATATGTGCTGATTGAATTACAATACTCGATTTATGGACCACTTATCCGCAAATTATAGTTGAACTGGATGTATTTTGTTGTGCTTGAAGAAGCAACTGTGTAGGTATTAATAGATTCAGTTGAAACATAAGCGAATCTATTTATTAGTTCGAAAGTATATATTTTCTCTATCGGTATCTATGTACATACGGTATACTGATGTCAATTTGTTACTTCTGAGTATAATATTCAACGATCTGTCGTATAACGCAAGAGCAAATTACTAGATGTTCAATTCAAAGTGCTAATAAGAATTCTATGCCGTTTGCAGGTTTTTATAACGAGATAAAGTGGGAGGGCAATTGAGTTTTATAGGAACAACTGGTTGTTAGTCGGGAGTACGTAGCGATTTGAATATTATCTTTTCATTTTAAAATATAATTGTTTCAGATTGTTTTCGTTCTCTCTGAATTGCAGTTTTTTTTAATTTATACCTAAATGAGCAGCGTCTCGCGACTATTTGTCTTTCTTACTACTAATTAGTCAATTGGTACCTATAATTCTCACTATAATAATTTGTCTTACCAGATGCAGTAGATTAGAACAAAAGGTCATGATTGGTAGTACTTATCGACTATTTATACATATTCTCTTGACGTTCCTTGATAACTTTGATGCTTTGATAACCGAGTAGTTGAATTAATCATTCGAGCTAAACTCAACGATTAGAAGCGATATCAATATTAAATATAATGTTTGCAAATGATACTCTGTGTAATGCTTTTGCATAATATTGTAGATATGCTTATATAATTTTGACAATCAAAATCCTTGTCGAAAGAGTTTTCTTACTTAACATGGTCTCTAAAGGAAATTATGTATACACTAACATGATGGTTATAGAATTAACGATATTTAATCAACAGGGTAGTAAATAATGGGCTGTGATTAATAGATTTATTGACAGAATTTTTAGAGTGTACATTCGCAGTATTACTCATTATCTTGTTGGCTTATCAACATCTAAATGTACGGTATTTTTGTTTGTAAATAACATGTTAATAGTAAACTACAATTATTAAATACAAAATGTGGAAACGTCGTTGTTATGTGACTGTATGACTATGTTAAGTATATGAAACATTTAATAAAATGTTCTAGACCAGGGGTCTCCACACTATAAAGCTTTAGGGCCATATTGCATTTCTTAATATGCTCTAAGAGCCAAAACAATTCTAATTTCATTGCTCTTTACTATACAGGGTGTCCGCGATATACAAAGCATCCTTTTAAGGGATGATAGCTACAACGATTTAGAAACAAAAACATATAATACACCTTGGGTCTATCTGTAAGCGTAAACGAGAAAAAAAATTATTTCTAAAAAACCTTATTTGGTCAAACTGTACAAGAAAACTCATCCATATTGCTTCTTAAATAACCAAAAAACCATATCAAAAATTTAGGGTTGAAAATAACTGAAAACAACGATGAAAACGAATTATTTCATACTTTGAAATTGCAGCGTGGGGTCATTTGTCTGTCACCACACTGTACCCGTATGCAGTTAGAACGGCAGATGTATGCCAAGCATCATCTGTTTATACGACCTTGAACTTGAATCGTACCAAGTCAATGGCCATATGTTTTAAAATAAAGGTACCTTTGCGGTTTTTTTAATATTGTTATGACAATAAAATCGATGTTATGTTGAAGTTAGAGTGAAAAGGGCGTATTTAATAGCAGCTTTCGATCGGTAAATGAAAATTTAAGTTGAGGGAAAGTCGCATTGAATGAAAATATGTATGTAATAATAGTGCAATTACGTTATGGCGCTTTAAGCTCTTTCGTAAAGGCTACTACAAAATTGAGTTCTTTTCTTTTATTTGTGATAAATTGGTGGTCCTAAAAAGGACTTGAGAGAGAGGAGAAAATGTATTACAGGAAAGGCTCGATGTGTTGCAACACACGCCTGTAATCGTCGCGTAAATCTTGCACAGATCAGCTGCCGGTGTACAGTATGCATCGAAGTTTGTGACATGAGAAATCATTTTTTTTCTCGTTTACGCTTACAGATAGACCCAAGGTGTATTATATGTTTTTGGTTCTAAATCGTTGTAGCTATCATCCCTTAAAAGCATGCTTTGTATTTCACGGACACCCTGTATTTCTGGACTATTCGCAAAGTGCGCTACCTAAGCAAACATACGCTTTTCTTGCATTTCAATTATTATTGCGTATTGTGACATTTCACGACATATAGTGGGGGTTGCGGTACTATGTATTGTACTATCTATCTGCTAACAGGTGGAGTTAGTTGTAATTCAATATTTGGGAATTACTGCGTTGGTTCGAGAAAGTTCTGGTTCTATATTGTAGGGTATTCCAATCACTTCGAGATGGTAGCAATTCCACATTAAAAGGCTAGCTGTGCAACCGCGAGTCAGTCTGCGTAGGAAAAACGATGGAAGCGGAACTGCCTATTGCGAAATAAAGTAACACCCGTGCATAACAGTATTTTGATTTGACTTATTGCTTTCATGTGTGATTAATTAGTATGAGAAAGAAGCGAAAGATATACAGATATACAGTGAATGCAGAACATTTAGTATTTTGTGATTGAGTCCAATAATAAGGCGCTATGTTTTCATTTGTAATGAAACAATAGCTATTCTCAAAGAATATAACATTAAGCGACACTATGAATCGAAACATCTTCAAAATTACTCGAAATATACAGGAAATTTGCGGGCGGAAAAAATTTGAAACTTTGAAGCGCGAACTGAAATCGCAGCAACATTTGTTTACCTAAGAGAATACTGAGCAAGAGTCTACAACTTGCGTCTGCTTTCATGTGGCTCTTGAAATCGAAAAACGTGGAAAACGATTTGTCGATGTATGTATGTAGATATGGTAAAAGTATGATTGATTGCAGTAGCCGAAGAAATATGTTCCGAAAAGGTAACTATATTTAAAAGTGACAGTTTGTCAGCAAACACCGTGGCTTGGAGGGTGCAAATATATCATCTCAACTGTCTGACAAAAATAGACATCTTGAGTGGTTTTCTCTAGTCTTGGATGAGTCAACGGATGCGTCAGATACTGCTCAGCTGTTGATTTTTATTCGCTGAGCAGATAAAAGCTATGAAGTATACGAAAAACTTTTTGATATTGATAGTATTCGCGGCACAACAAGTGGGCCAGATATTTTTAAGGGAGTTGAAAATGCCATTAATAAAAAAACCTTCAATGGAAAAACTGAAATCCAAATTCCAACTGATGGAGACAAGAATATGTGTGGTAAATTTAAACGAGTGGTTTCACTTGTGTTAAAGGCTATAGGAAATGATGGTGGTTCAATACCAGTCATATCAGTTGTTAACTTCATCAGATCCACTGGGCTGAATCACTGACAATTCAGCGAGTTAGTTGAAGAGATTGAAGAAAATAACTTACCAAATCGAAATATCACATCCTTCAGGCAGAAAATAATACTATTTCAATCGCAATTACTCAAAAAATGTTCACACATTTTAAAACATGTGAAATATTCAGCCACACTACAGACTGAATTTCCTGCCGATTTTGCAGTCGAAACTTTGAGTGCCTTAAAGATAAATTTTCATATTCGTTTCTCAGACTTTGATGTCCTTGCGAATGAAATTGAGCTTTTTAAAAATCCTTTTGGTTCTGACATTGAAACTTTCGTTCCGGAAGTCCAAATGGAAATTATTTATTTACAGTGTAGTGATATGATTGAGAATAAATATGCATCTTTGTTGGAATTTTATAAGGGTCTTTCACTAGTACAATTGAGATACTTGTGTGAGAAAATGTTTTCCAAGATGAAGTACACAAAGAATGTTTACAGATCTAAATTAAGCGATGAGTATCTTAAATCTCTTTTGATAATTGGTACAAGTAAAATAGATCTACAACAACTGTTTTCTCTTTTACTGTTATTAGTGGGATTCATTTAAATTATCTTTTAGTTTCATATTAATATGCTTATGCTTAGATATTCAAGTTAAGTTTTCTATATCATCATTTCTATTGTTAAGTTTTACCTTGCAAGTAAATAAAACCGAGTAATTATCATTCTGTGCTTTCTCCCTCAACTTATCACAAGCAGTAACAACAATCAGACAGCGGGCCAGATTGATGACATCTTAAGCTGTCGCTGGACGGATTTGGCCCGCTGGGATTAGTTTGGAGACCTCGGTTCTAGACGATAAAATGTTACGAAACCTTTGAAGTAAATACATTCTAAAATAGAAATTACTAACAAGCTGCAATTTAATTTACCGTAGGTGAAAAACGTGTTTCAAATTCAAATACAAACTTAAAAAATTATAGTATGCGGCTAGTATAATAGTAACACGGGTAACTGTATGTAAACGACGAATGCATTTTAAATATAGGTACTACCGCGTCGTTTGACAGGGGTCAAATCATACTTCTTTATCCAGTACAATCTTACAGAAGAAATTGTAGAAAATAATAGCGGTTTATTGGCAAATAAACAATAAGGAAGTACAGGTATAATTAACTAAATCTAATTGTTTCTTTGCCAACGGGTTTAGGATCAGCGGCCTGCAAGAACAAGCTGCTGCTCTACCTCCTAAACACAGCAACACAACCGAACATAGCTGAACAAACTAAATACATACTATTCAGTGTAGAATTTCACTACACTAGAGATACTAACTGAATAATAATAATAATAAAGAAAAACCTATTGTTATCACAAATTAAAGCATCTCGCAAAATAGAACTTACGGAGCTGTATGAGCTTACGAATCTAGAAAATAATTATGGCCAATTTACTATATCACTTATCTAAGTTGTTAAGTCGGTTAAAGATGAAGATTCAAACTTTGCAAGTTACTGAACTGAGACAGTTATACAAAAGTACAAAGGTAAGGGATATATTTTAAATTATAACTTTTTAACAAAGTCTCCAAATCTGCACCAGATTAAGTAAGAGCAGGGCCAAATGAAAGCGTACCGCAATTTGATACAAAAGTTTGAGAGAACAGGGGCCTGTAACTGACTGAGAAATTAGTATCTAATTAGTGGCTAAGTTGCAGAGGTTCTTTGCGCAATTGCAAAGAGAGCATCACAAAATTGAATTGATGATTTTATGCAAGCTAGAACACCCCCGCACATTTTCGGAGCAAAGAATTGCTACCCATCCTTATTCAAAATCATGTGTTAAGCAGACATGTCGTGACTTCATGGCCACCAAAATAACTTGTTTTTAACCCAGCGGATTGCTGGCCGTGGGTTTATTTCAAAAGTTCAGTGTTCAAAAGACGACCAAGTACAATAATTAAAAGACAATATTGCGGAGTAAATTGGTGCAATTGGTGCACGGAGTGCTGTGTACAATTTGGAGGGAAAGTTGGTAACCATACAACAGCAAATTGGAGGTCATATTCAGCAATTGGCGTAACTGTTTTCGGCGATACTAACTCCCATTCCTGAAGCATTTGGAGTTCCTTTATTTTTCTGGTATTAATTTAATTTATTAAAAAGTTATATATGTGAAAATATATCGTTTGTTTATGATAACCACATATTTCATCATAGCTGCTACTGCAAAAGTATTTATTAAATATGCAAAACACATTTGTAAATTTAAGCCGTGCCCTAACTTTTCTCAGCTACCACAACCATTAGTGACAAGAACTGGCATGTATGTATGTTCAAATTATTTTATGTTAGTTTTTTACACACCAAAATTCAAGCACACCAAGAGTAAGTTTCCAAAAATTAATTCATTCTTTCAGCTGACATTTCTAAATTAGGAAACATCAAGCTTTTATTATATGAAAGACTAAGCTTAGTACATGACCTTAGAGATCTTTGTTCCTAAAATATTATGAAAATATTATCATCTACCCTCTACTAATTTCATTAATGAATCTATAAATAAAGGTGTTTATCGTAAATGTTTTAGAATGTCATTCGCTACACCCATGTTTACAGAGATTGCTTCCATAATGCTGGTAATTGACGTCCAATTTTAGTCTAATTTCCTTCTTTGAAAATAAAATTTAAAGTTTCAAATAGTACATATACAAATTACTACTTTACGTATGTAGGTATGTACATATGCTCTAGAATAGAAAATATACTCATATTGGATTTTACCACATTTTCAAAGCTTTTGGTTGCACCATACGTTCAGTGTCAATTTATTACAATACTTTTGATTTGATAGAAAGTAATTCGGCAGGTGTAAAATAATTCTTTTGCTCAAATGCAAAAAATTAACTACTGCAACTTACTAGAAATGCGACCGAATTTTAAAGTCTAATATTATATTATATAATAATAATAATAGTACTACTCTGGATATACTCTAGCAAGCTGCTCTAATTTCTGGGACGACATTCATATGTAAATCTTTACAATATATGTATGTATAAGTATGTATGTATTGTGTTACGTTTGCAAAGCAAAATATAAAAATACTCCGTGACATTAAAAGTGTTACCCCCAGAAAGAATCATTTGGTTAACGTGAGTTGTAATGTAATAGTTCTACATCAGAAATGAAACGATAACAGTTTTAACAGAAATTTTATTAATATATAACACAAAAAAGTAAATAATATGTTTGGCGACCCGTAACTAAGCACACTCCTGCTGCCTGTCATACTACCTATTATAAGCAATAGCCTTCCAAACCTGTACTCCAAAAGTCCTGTCTATGGTACATGATTGCAAGAAATCGCACGTGTATGCGGTAAGAGCCACTTTTTTCACTTTAGGAAGCCATTTAATCCCATAAAAACAATTATGTTGTTTGCAAAGTCTGGAAGGCCTACTGATATGTTTTATTGCTAAACTTTTTTTCACACGGACTTTATTTCGTCCCCTGTTGATATTGCTTGCACTCTTGTGTATTTCTATAATCGATTATGGATTAGTGATTATAAGCCTGCAGAGTAGAAGCAAGAACGGGATACGACTGTTTTACTGAACAATTCAGCTTCCGTTTTCGTAGTTGTAAAAACCCCAAGAGGTGATTTTCAGTATCATGTGCTCTGTTATTCGTTGTTCCATTGTTTCACAAAGATAATGTGTTCCGAAATGTAGTCAGAATTATGATAGACAACCTTGGTCGTAATCACAACAACTTGTTGCTGTTGTTATTTTTTAAAAATTTTTTCTTGCGTTGGGGAGGCGCACGTCCCAACAAGTGGCCGTTTCGAACAATTACCCTTCTAAGTATGTGTCATCTTCAGCGGTTGCTAAGGGGGCTCCTTTCCCCCCTACATCTCCCTTCCCTCATAGAAGGAATACGAGTTCGGGAAGTCCACCGAATCATCTACTTCCTGCGCTTACTTGATCTTGGTACGCCACTGCTCAATTTCTCTTCGGTTAATTATCATAACTATGAATTCAGTTCTTGGATCTTCCGCCAGCTGTCCCCGTTTTCCGCCATGATTTTCTCAGTATTGTCAGCAGCTAACTTCCCGTCCAGCTTGTTTCCCAGTGCTCTTGTTCCATCTTCTACAAGCCAACACCGCATGTTCTGCGGTACCTATTTCTCTGCAGTACAGACATGTATCCTGTTCCGCTAGCCCAAAACGCCTAAGATAAGTGAAAGTGTCCGTGTCCAGATAGAAATTCCAATATCCGGGATCAAGGTCTTAGTCCACTGCGACATGAATTCTTATCGTCTCCACTGCTCTTGCCATTTTCATACAGTAAACTTCCGTTGATGTGTCCTGACAGCCGGCTGCTCTCCATTATGGCAACAGAAGATTGTCCACTGCTACTCAGCTATAAGGGTTATAGGCAGTATTCCCGCCAGGATTTGCACAGCACACGAAGATATGGTCTTGTAGCCGCTTACCATTCGCAGAAGAGTTCTTCTCTGCGTCCTTTCCAGTGTATCAGCGTGCCTCTTAACTTCTAAAGCGCATATCCAAACTGGAATCGCGTATAGCAATTGTGACTGTATGAGAGTCATTTCTTTACTACCTGGGCCCCTTATGTTCGGCGTAATTTTGATGGTTTCAGCCCTCGCCCTAACATAAACTATGTGCGGTACAGAAGATAGCCCATGGTTCAGAATCACACCGAGATATACTCCCAGCGTCCCTATTACGCCGGCCTTTTACTACTATATAACCGCTTCTGTCTTCTTTGAGGGCATTTGTAGTCCATTTGCCTGCAGCCAGTTTCCGATCTTTTTTAGGTCCTTTTCAGTTTTAAAGTTCAGTTTTAAAGGTGAGATCTCTCTTGTTGTTAGGTTCTATTAACAGTACCACACCGTCCATATACGCAATAGCCGTTTTTACTTCTATTTCCTTCCTTCTCATTAATTAAACACTTTTAGGGCATTGACAAATTGAGAACCTCAACGCATTCCTCCACAGACTCCAGCAAATGTCTCGATGAAGTACATACAATCCGGAGTGAAACGCGTCAAGAGTAAATCGATAATTTCAAATTTTGTTACTTACGTATCTTGTCCTAATAATATATATGTATCCAGAAAATTATTACTCAGAGCACTATGTAAATCAAGAATATAGCGCCTATAAATGAATTACATTCAATATGGTCGATTTTAGAGTTTAAGAAAACAGTTGTGTATATGAATTTACTTGTCGGTTGTTTTATAAGTTGAAGTTTGTGATTACGCACCTTATCTATTATATATGTATACTAATTACTTCAAACTGAACCCTTTATACCCTGTGTTAATTTCGTAAATGGGAAGACCATTATGGAATTAGGTAAAACAAAAGGAAAGTCATTAAATATTCACAGAGATTGTAAATCACTCACTCACTGTGTAAATTGTTTACCAATTCCATAGTTGATGAATGTTCACATAATATATAATCTCCCGGAACCTCTTTGTAAATTGTAGCTCGAGTGTATTAACTCGAATAGCTGGTAATAATATTATATTCGGCGAATAAATCTATTTGTTGGCATAGTGCTACTGCAATTAACCTTGTTAGAAAAACATGTTCTCTTAATTAATACAGTTTACTACCGTTTGATTACTGCATTATTTTAATAATATCAATTTTGTTTCAGGAAATTCTAAAATCTTCCGTAAAATTCTTGTAAAATTCCATACCTATGAAATCTAAAGAAGGTTGTACAGAGTTTTTCTTTACGACACTGCAATCATTTTACAAGGGGAAGTGTTGAGAATTGCATATGATTTCATATTAAGTGTGTATACATATATATCTAACTTTTGTACTGGAATCCAATAATGGCGTTTAATGCTGTTAATTAGTATGTGCTCGAAAAATATATTTGCACTATAACCCATTAATATAAGTAAATTTAATATTAATAAAAATAATAATAGGTGTTTATTGTCTAACAGCAAATTCAATAACAGGACAAATTTGCAAAGTAATGTATTAAATACTTACATACATACATACACTAAAAAAAATTGAAACAAGTTACAAAAATTGATACATGGTGTCCATAAATGACATTATAATGTAAATTATCAGCTCCATGGATTGTTGTCAGTGATACTACTACCACTGTAGCAGATTGGTTCTAAAGAAAGGGACCAAAAAACTATATGAGTAACGGTAACATAATCTTGAAACTAAGAAATTAGGGGAAGATAGGAGAAAAGGCAATCAGTGGCATCATTAACTAGTTTCCATATGAAATAAGTTCCAAGTTTTCACAACGATAACTTAGGGGATAAAGGCCATGCTCGGTTAACAGCGTCGCGTAATTAACGTTGCGCAGAGGATAAACGACAGTATTTTTAGAGGATAGAAATTTCAAAAGACGTCATTGAACCTTCTCCACCGCAAGTTGGAGATAAGCATAGTTGGGCGGCCATACTTTAGACGCATATTCTAATTTACTTACAATTAGAACTAGACTATAAAAAAGATTTTAAAAGTACGAACATCATTCAATTTTTTTTAGTAACGCAAACTAAAACAAGGGCGAAGACGAGAAACTGATAAAGACAAGTAGTACGAAAACCACTCTTAAGTTATTTCAACGTTACTAAAATCGGTATAAATAACATTTACTTGACCGTGTTGATCAAATTCTTGACAAATGTATTGTGTAAGGCTCACAAAATTCGTTCTCATTATTTTCCCTCTAACAAAACCATGTTAGCACGGTAAATTAATAGTACAAAAATTTAATTAAAATGAAATGCAATAGGAGCAAAATAGAATGAATTTGTATCGTACAAATTGTAACTTTTATGAAGAAACCAAGCATGTGTACGTTTTAAAAAACGGGCCATATTACTCTATAAATATGTAGATCCACGTTAGATGCAGTAAAACACAAGTATGTAAATATTCTTTACATCTACATACATGTACAGTACATATGTATATACATATCTCTATTGCTGCCTGATCATTCATCCCTTCCTCAGCATTTAGCGATTAAAAAATTAAAGAGGAAGAAATACAGTGATTGTTTTATCACACATATCAATAGGCTGTCACTACTTTGCTAGTTTTGCTTTCTTGTCAATTTAATTGCTGTCATTTTTACATTAGCCACCATTGAGACTTCAAAAATTACCGTTCTAGTTTTTGGCTACTTATGTACAGTTTCATTACCACATAATATTCTATTTTAGAATCACTGTAGTCGGAAAGGTAATAATATTACTGAACATGCTAGGATCCTTGCCAACGTATCTTGTCAGTTCTCTGTTTTATTCATATAATGTAGCGTTGCAGTTTTGTGAAAGAAATACTATGCTGCATTTGTAATGTATGCAGGTGGATAAGATGTGGGAGTGGTATCTTGCCACAATAAAAACGTTTTAATTTGAATAAAAAAATTAATTATGCATAAATATTTTGACGAATAAGGACGAAGGACCACTTAAGCAAATTTTTACAATAATGTTTCTACTGATTATTGTTTAATGTTCAGAAAACTATGCAGCGAAGCTTTATATCTAAACATTTCAGTATGGTATACGAAAGAGGACATGTTTATTTTCTTTAAAAAATATATATTATATAATATATTATGACAGTTGGTCCTTGATGCCCGGCATATGGGGAAAAAGAGGTCCATCTACGTGAAATGAAAATTATGAGCATAGTCAATAGTCAAGTAAACACGACGCCGTCGTCGTCCTCTACAATCATCGTGGCCCCATTGCTGACAACTCTTGCACTTTATCCGTCCTTCCCCTTGCTTGCTATCTCTGTCTAATCTGTGACAGAAAATACATAAGCATACATTTTAAGTTGACGTTCGTGGTGACGTATTGTGCTCATAAGCTGTATATGAGTCAATTATTTTTAAAAACAGTCAATGGTAACAATCAGATTTGTCAGAAATATCCCCGTTATATAGAGCAATACCACTGTTCTTGAATCTCTTTTGACAGCTTTATTAATCAGCTACTTACTGGAAAGCCTTGCCGCTTAAACTGACGACATTGTAGATTGAAATTATTGATGATTTGCCATTTAATAATCACATTTTCGAGAGTATTGTGATTTGAAGGACCCAAACAATCACCGATCCAGGGGTTGCAGTCGATGACTGTTGTGAAGGGAAAGAGTCAGTATTACTATACGGTTTTCCTTTGCTTTTAATATACCTTCCAGCTCTTCGTGGCTGATGTGCTCGATACTTCAAGAAATGCTCGCTGTCCACCCAGCCGAACTCATTCGCAAATCCTCTAAGTGCACCGCTTCACAATGCTGGTGCTAATCTATTTCGAGGAAATAGATAAAATGGAGAAATAGAATTACCGGTAACAGAAATTGCACTAGCCAAGGTTATATTGGAACCCTTCGATCTACTTACGATTCTTTCTATATGATTCTGTCCCTTTTATGCTTATATTTTATTAGGTTTCGGTACAGAGCTAATACCGGTCTCGTCGTAGTTATAGATACTATCACTCGTAAACTTATATTTCTTGAAAACTGCCAAAGGCCAAAGAACGTTGATACTTGGTCTCGGGCCAATAATTTTCTTTGTTTTATTAAATGGGTGTTCAATATTTTGTCTTTCGACATGCGTCTTACATCTAATGAAGTAAGACCGTAAAAACCCGATTGCATTTCTAACAAACACCGCGCGGCCGATGGCTCATTGTATTATTTCGTACATAGTGAATTTCTTTACATAAGTAGGTTAGCCCGCTTTAGTAGGTTTAATACCCTGTATTGTAAATCTTTTTCCGGTACACCTTTTAGTTGGTTAGTTCGTTCCAAAAACGACAGTCTCCTTTGTGTCCTCCTCCTCATTCAATCTGTAGATAGGTTCGTCTTTAGATATTGAAATTCTATACAGATATTCCTTTAGATAGCCGTGCCATATTAGCAGACTCGTCACTCTTCTAACCTGTATTCGGTTAAGAGCCAGCACATCCGCTGCTAAATACTGGAATGGCTGCCCCATCATCCGTTTGCTGTTTAACTGCCTTTCAACGTTGCTCCACTGTACTTGGTGCGCTTTTGTAATCCACTCAGCTACTGCACCACGTATTGCTGTTTTAGTTATTACCAGACCCGGTTCTGGTCCAGTGAATTGAGTTGCAGAACCTCTTCTTGATAGCTTATTTACTATTTCATTGCCCGGTATGCCCTTATGCTTCGGCACCCACACCAAAGTAACTTTGTTGTGTTTGACAGTCTTTAGGTTTTGCGGGCAGTCTCAAGCTAGCTTTGAGGTTATCGGATAAGGTGTTAGTGTCTTTAAGGCCACTTGACTGTCCGATAGAATATGAATCAGCTGACACTTTGGTTGTTTTTTCAATGCCCTTCGGGTACATATCTCTATTGCCAGTATTTCCGTTTTCCGTTTTCAATCAAACATCAAATCAAGTCCAGAAATGTTATTTGTATTTTGCTTTAAGCGTCTAATTAAGCAAGTGTTTGGAATCTGAAACCGCCTAGTAACTTCCCTAATATTTACTCCGCTACGTATTGCTTGAATTGCATTATTATAGTCATCTTGAATGCATTCAGCTACATCTCGCTTCTTCTTATTATTTCTTATCTAATAACAAAACATTTATTTAAGTTTTAAATGGAGGAATACAATTACCGGTAACATAAATTGCACAAGCCAAAGTTACATTGGAACCCTTTGCTCCACTTACGATTCTTTCTATTTGTTTCTACTGAATTTCTTTACATAATTAAATTATAATATTGCGATATAAAATTTACATAAACTTGCCGTGAAAGTTTGATTTTTTTGTAAAATGTTACAGCAAACGTATCCTACTAACGATGTTGACTGAGCGTTGGTTACTATTACTGCCACCTTACTGATACCATACCGCTCGCAAAATTTAAACGAGACGTGTGAACTACGTCTGTGGACCTAATTACCACGGTGGTCCTCGCACCCCCTATATATGTGCATACACATATAAACATGGACATATGTCGTAATAACGTAATTCTGCAAAATAATACGACATATTCGTAACGGACAATGATAGACTACATTATGTTTACACGAAACTACATTATGTTGACACGTGTGTCTAAAGGGGTAAGCAATGTATTTAGTAATACCTATGGACTTATTCTGTACTGATGGGATGACACTCGTTACAGTCAGATTATGCAAATTTGTGCATTAACGATGTGTGCGGAATCAGCATAGTTAATAGCGTAGTGTGAACGAGATTGTCTGCTGGATAATTGGATTCATTATCGAATTTTCGCATTAAATCAAATGGTTTGACAATTCACTAAATCTGACGAAAAGCAATCTCGGCAAAACTTCGACGGTTTCTATTTTGATATTGATTTTATGTTTACAGTTTATATTTAAATATCGATTTTTTTCTCGATTTTAATTTGCTTTAATGTTTTATTTTGCACGCGGTTCTACTACTTTAAATTTGAAAAGTTTGTCAATACTACAGATAAAAGGAAACGTTTAAATTAAATTGAACCGTCACTGATATGGTTACGATGGTTTTGAAGTAGCTTTGGTTTCTTTCCCGGTAAACGATTTTATATCTACCGATAGAACAAAACAAAGTTGATGAAAGTGCTTTATTTTTAGTCATTATACCTATACGAGTATTTATTTCACATAAGGTTTTTAAACTTTTGATAAGAAGTATTAATTGGATATCGTTTGAAACTTCTATTTTTTTTCTAGCAATTATTTTTATAACCAAAGAGGTATCATAACTATTAATTGTTACCTCTTCTCTTTGGTTTACTTTCATTCAATACGTATACGTATATATGTACATATACAGGGTATCCCAAAAACATACCGACAAACTTTAAGGGGTGGTAGATGACATCAAAACAAACATTTTTTGTTTAGTAAACATATGTCCGCAAATGAGCCGTTGTAGAATAAAAAAGGAAAAATGGTTTTGGTATTATATTACAAAAAATGTTTAGGATAACATTAATAAATCACTACTTGTTCATGTTGGACTTCGTTTTATGGACAAATAAATGATGTTTTACATAAACTGTTGAAAATGTTGACCATTTGATTGAATACAAAGATTGCACCGTCGGTTCTCTGACTCGCGGACTCTCTAGAATATTCCGGGAATAGCTTCTACATGTGTACAACTCGCCATTATTCTTGCTAAGAGATCTTCCTCATTACGGATAGGCGTTTCGTAAACTAAAGATTTGAGATAACCCCAAATGAAAAAATCCAGGGGGTTGAGATCGGGAGAACGCGCTGGCCAGGCCACGGGACCTCCTCTTCCAATCCATGCATCGGCGGGGAAATTGCTGGTCTAGATGTTGGCGCATATTTAAACCAAAATGCGGAGGTGCCCCATCATGTTGGAACCAAATGTTATTTCTAATGTTTTCCAATAATAGACGCAAAATATTTTGCAGAAAATTCAGATAAATGTCTGCGTTCAAACGAGCAGGCAGCAAGTGAATTATTAGGTTCTCTCCAACAATACCAGCCCACAACAACAAATTGTTATTGGTGTCTTCTAGAGACCACAGCGTGAGGATTTTCATCATGCCAAATGTGACTGTTTCTACTATTAAAAAAACCATCGCGCGTGAAACATGCCTCATCAGAAATTAGGTTCGTTGTGACCCAAAAACCATTGGCAACAAGCCAATCGATGTGGATAATCTTCAGGATTTAAAGCTTGTACGCATTGTAAATGGAAAGGGTAGAGAAGTTGTTCATGAATAACACGGTGTACCGTCGACTTCGATGATTCCATATGGTGTGCAATTGCGCGAACACTTGTAAATTGGTTTTCTTCAACGCGGTGTAGAACCGCTTCTTCAAATTGAACCGTACGAGCTGTTCTCGGACGACCACTACCACCAGGACGTTTTAGGTTCCCACTTTCTCTAAGGCGACGATGGATGGAAGCAAAGGTTGTATGATGAGGTTGCCGACGTGCCGGATACCTTTGTTCATACAAGCGTGCTGCTTCTTTTCCATTACACTGTGCTGAACCATAAGGAAGATGCATATCGGCAAGTTCTTCAAATGAGTAATTATCATTCATTTTCAATATAAATTTTATATTAACAATCAGTAAAGTAAATGTAATGATGACACCTAAATGTCACAAATAATTACGACGTCAAAAGCGACATCTATCGAATGTTTACTATGATAAAGAAATGTTTCTCTTGGCCAAGAAAAACGGTAGGTGCATCGACAAATTTTTAACGAAAGATAGTTGCGTCCAATTAAATCAAGAATTAGTTATTTAGATATGATTTAAAATAATTTATGGCTCTACAGCCCAAACGACTCATTTGCGGACATACTTATGTTTACTAAACAAAAAAGGTTTGTTTTAATGTCCTCTACCACCCCTTAAAGTTTGTCGGTATGTTTTTGGGATACCCTGTATACACGCATGGAAAGTAAAGATTGGACACTTTCAATATGTTGTTATATGGAAACTGGCCAATCTTTACTTTCCAAGAATGTACTCCATGATGACTCCATGTGCTGAAGAGTTTTTTTCTCATTGTGATCCTAGTGCTCACGTCTGAATGACTTCCGAATTGTCTGAGTAGGATGGAGTAGGTGCTTGGTCGTCTGTAACTCCATAACTAACCAGAAGAATACATATGTATATACAACATACATACGCTCTTATGCAGTTAGTTGTGGATAGGCTGATCAGTCAGCGTCAAGTGTATATTTATTTTTTGTTTATTTTTACGCGTCTCCTTTTCTGATTTGTTCATAATGGACCTACTACACCTTATCCAACCCGAATTCAGAACATATTACATATTTGTTTTCTCAATTTAATTTCAAAATACGTCACTTGTAATTCTAGTAGGTATGTTAATTTAATTTCAGATTGTATCATTTATAATTCAGATATCTGAATTTAATTTTAAAATTCCTTCTATTAAATTAGGAAAGCGTGAATTTTAAATTAGAACGTATCAAATAAACCTCAGATTATGTCCATTGTAATTCAAAACATTGCTGTTTGGCATCATATATAGATAGATCGTGCTTGAAAATTCACAAGCTGCCACAGAAATTGAATTAATGGGAGCTGCTTTTTTTCAAGATAAATACATTTTCCTTATGATTTCGCCTTCTTAGAAGTGGAATATTGTTTCCTTTTTGATACCGAGCTATACGAAATGAAAGCTATAGGATATGAACAAAAAGCAAGAGTGAAGTTTCTCCTTAGAAAATCAAAATTTTAGTACAAAAGCACTCATGTGGCATGCAGCAAATAATATAAACTAAAGAAGATTGAAAAATCTTTAAGTTGCCTTTGACAAGGAGAACACCAGGATTGTCCGACACGTATCTTGATGGGTCTTAGCCATGTTATGGAGGGATTTTCGCGGAGTTCCCAGGTACGAGCTTTTATCCTAACGCGCTCTAGTTTCTGAGAAAAATATCAACGTTGTTGTACGCATTCTTTCTATACCTAATGTTGGTCTCCGTATAAGCAAGCGTGCGTAGCACTGTGAACGGATCTACACCTATTACCCTAGTAGCTCGCGTTCGATTCCTGTCAATGGATTTTTTTCATTCTTATTGCGTACAATATTGAAGAATTATATTTCATGCAAATTATTCACAAATTATATTTGTCGCCGTGGTAAGTTTATTAATAAACAAACTTGAAACAAATCTGCTGTATGACGTGTTCTGGTCCAGTGAAGGTCATGTCCGCGGCTTTCCTTGCAAATTCGTCCGCAATGTCATTTCCTTTGGTTTTAGTGTGCCCTGGATTAGAGAAACTCTGTTTTTTTTTTGTGACCAGTTGCATCTAGGACAAGGGTACCAGATTCGGCAGCTTTCCCATTCTTACTGCTGTTTTTTATAGTTTTCTCAATTCTTGGACAAATGTAGAAAACCTTTGGGCGATATGGAAACGTAAACTGCTATTATTATTGTGTAATATAATTAAAATGTTGACTATCACATATGATGTTTCTACTGCTGTTATACGGAACGTTCAGAAGTAGCATCGCTATTTCTCTTAATCATCGACGCACATTGCTAAAAACAGTTCTACAATGCGCTTTACGAGTGGAAAATTGTCGACGATATTCACGAGCTGCCGTTCGTGCACTTCCATTACACAATCCATAAATAAAGTGAATATCGGCGTATTCTGCATTCGAAAATGTGAACATAGTTTTAGGAGTATTTTTAATGTTACACAAAATAACGAAGGGCTAAATTAACTTGTTTGGTGTTTGATGTGATAACGAATAATAAATGATGACTCAGTACCACGCCGACTTATTAATAACAACAAAAACTCGCCGGTACCTAATATTTGCACTAGTGGGGTTATCTAAAACTTCAAAGCCTTGTAGATCAGTTACCACAGAGTTTTGGTCACATGTTGATTAGACATTTTTGACTTGAAATTGCCTCAATAACACACCCTAAGGTTTTGGCAGTCATGTCATGGGACACTCTGTATATTAATTTGGCAGTAAATGTATCTATTATAGGTACATAAGAAGAAAATATTTCCAGCTGGTTTTAATAAGACGTTTAACATACATACTATTAGATTACATTTTTTTTATATCATTTGGAAATGTTTCAGACTTTTACTTAGTATGTACAGTCATGGTAAGTAGAGATTGGACAGTTTCCATATAACAACGTATTGAAAGTGTCCAATCTCTACTTACCATGAGGTACATAAATACATACGGTTACTAGAAAATTATATTGATAAAAGCAAACTAGTACAGTGCGAACATTTTGACAAATAATCGTTTATAATATACACCTTGATGGGTTACTTGGGTAGATATTTACAATTTTAGCAAAATATTTTCCAATTGATAAAATTAGAGTGAATTATGAAATTGCCCGTGTACATAGTTTATTCCAATTTGTAATATAGTAGAGCCGGAAAGTGGGCTATTGAATGCATAATAATTAATTCTAGTTTAACTGGCGCTAAAGTGCTGCCGGTATATTCTATTGCATAACGTAGCTGAGCGCAGTGGATTATATGCCACTGGTAAAACAAAAAGTTGAATACAAACAAAACTACACGCTACACCACATGAATATGTTATAAATAGTGATGGTGTACTGTATTACTAAATCCAAATGGTCTACAAATGTTGTACAAAGCAAAACTAGAGACAATATATTTTTTAATAAACTGTATGTGCACAAAGGCTGGTTTTCAAACTTGTGACATATTTTTTAATTGAAACTTAATTATAGAGCTTTTGGCTGCTACTGGTATGAAACATAACCAAGTGAAGACCGTTGTTTATTTTCTATAATTAGGTATATTATATAATTATAATATACCATTTATGTATTAATTATTCTAAAGGAAATTATGTTACAAACAGAATATCTGTCAATTACAAAAATCAAAGAAAATGTACAGTTTCCGAGAGGGCTCTAGTAAATATGGAGGATTAAATTTTGGGGTTAATAATTAATATTGTTAAGACTGAAGCGCAAAAGAGTTACAGAGAGCTCAAGAAACAATTATGCAAGCTCATCAGGCAAGAAAAGAGAAAGCAGCGGCTAACCCTCTATAAGAAACTTGAGGAGGATATCTGGGGAGACGGTTACAGAATCGCCGTACGAGAGTTGAAAAATCTCACTCCCTATGACATTCCGTCCAGTAAGAAGGCCACAATAGTTAAAGAACTCTTTGTGACAGATGAACGCGGGTCCTCGTCAGATAGGAGTAGGAACGGGATGGTGATGATAACGAGCATCACGGACAAAGAACTTCAGCAAGCCACATCTGATTTAAAGAGCGGAAAGGCGCCTGGCCTGGATGGAGTACCGCCCAAAGCTATAAAACTTGCGGCTCAAACATATCCGAATTGGATTCTTGGCGTACTGAATTGCCTTTTGGAAAGCCAATATTTCCAAAAGAGTGGAAAACTGCCAAAGTTATTCTACTTCCTAAGAAGGATACAGACATGAAGTCACCATCTTCGTTTAGACCTTTGTGTCTACTTAATACCTTCAGCAAGTTGTACGAGGCTATAATTAAAATGCGCTTAACAGAAGTAATTGAGAAAAGTGGGGGGTGTTTTGACAACCAGTTCGGCTTTAGAAAGTCTAGGTCAACAGTGCAGGCTATTGGTAAGGTTAAAAGTTTGGTTCGTGACTGCTCGCTGCGAGGGGCATAGCTAGGTACCTAGTCAATGTGATTAGTGACTACCTTAGTGACAGATATGTGCAGACAGGAAGAGGTGAATGCAGTCGAATTGGAGCTGGAGTGCCGCAGGGTTCTCTACTGGGCCCTTTGCTCTGGAATGTTCTGTTTGACGACATCTTCCAAATCGACCTCCCATCGGGTGCCACTATTTTGGGTTACGCAGATGATCTGGCAGTAATAATAACTGCAAATAACGAATATGACCTGATGATCAAAGGTGATCAGTCTCTTAGAAGACTAAACGGCTGGCTAATCGAAAATAAACTGAAATTAGCACCAAATAAATCCGACGCGATCATCCTGAAAAGTAAAAGAAGCAGAGAGCATGTGAGTTTTGTCGTAGAAGGTATAACTACTAGACCCAAAAAAAGTTTAAAATACCTGGGAATTATCTTGGACCAACGTCTGTATTTTGGAGAACATGCCAAGTATGCCACAACGAAAGCGGAAGATAGAGTAGCGAAACTAACGCGCATAATGCCAAACATAGATGGGCCAAGCAGTGTAAAGCGAAAAATACTGGCGGAAGTGGTGCATTCTATAGTCCTATACGGTGTACCAGTATGGCAGGAAGTGTTTGATAAGAAAGTTTACAGCAACCTTCTCGAGAGGACGCAAAGAAAGATGCTAATCAGGGTCGCGTCGGCCTTCCGTACTGCATCCACGGCTGCGCTGCAAGTGATTACTGGTACTTGCCCAATAAACATAGGTTTGAAAAAGGTGCATCGGAACGTACGACGGCGTACGGAATTATATTAGATAATTGGCAAAAAAGATGGCACGAAAACGTCATCAACGCCCAGTGGACCAAACGGTTAATTCCACACCTGGCTCCGTGGTTAGAGTGTAAGTTTAGGAGGGTAGATTACTACCTCACACAAGTATTGAGTGGACACGGTGTTTTTAGGGCATACGCCCTTAGATTTGGTAAGGACAGCTCGAATGTATGCATGTACTGTGTGGAGGTAGACACCGCTGCCCATACAATCTTCGAATGCTACAGATGGTACCATGCGAGAAATGCGGCCCACCGCGCAGTTAGCACGGAGCTCACTCCTGACAATGTGATCAACCTTATGACATCTACAGAGGAAAACTGGAGAGTCGTCCACCAGTTAATTAGGGACATCATGTCCAACAAAGAGAAGGAGGAGATAAAAAGGCAATTAACAATTAAACCGTCGAACTCGTAATCCCCATGTTATGTGGGGGATGGGAGATGTAGGGGGTATCATATAGGTAGAAGACAGGTTCATAAAGACAGCCCAAGTATTTTCCTAAAATATGTCCGAGAGGACGGTACCGGAAATACTTGAAAAGGGCGGTTCGGGCGGGCCACTTCTCGGTTTGCGAGCCGGGTACGTCCGTCAAAAAAATAAAATAAATAATAATAATAATTCATGCCTTCTCATCCCCCAAAAGCTTGCGCCAATTACAGCGGACATCGGCTGACCATGACTTATTATTACGCCTGCGGCTGTAGACCAACTTAAGATGTTGTCTTTCCGCAAGTGCCATGGAGTTTGGGAAACTATAGAAAACCGAATTTAGAAGTAACATACCGGGCTTCATACCTAGTATCGCCGGACTAAGAAGTTGAGGTGTTCTTTACTGTTTTGTCGGAATAGTACGTGAACATTTTGCATTTATCGAACACACTCAGTCACAACAGTCCTGAAATTAACAAACTGGAATATTGTTTATGAAAGAAACCTCAATTTCTCTACTTGAACAGAGTAGTTGGAATGGTTTATTATTATTATTATTGTTATTATTAATATATGTATTTTTATGACCTTTTAACTTATCTTATTATCCAGATAGTTTTTCCACTTTTAGGTCAATGATAACACGCAATTCTAACAAAAGTCAAATTTATTCCAAAACCTTTACAAAATTTATAATCTGGTTTTCGTAACAACTTCTTCAGTGGAATAAAATTGACATTTATTTAGTGTCAAAATATAAATAAATAACTAGCCATGCCTATCAACAAAATTATCTACAGACAAAGAAATTCAGTGATATATAGGATTATGTTTACAATATATTGGACAATTTAAGATATTTTGAAATGTAAAATTTATAATCATAACACTAATGTTCCTTATATCAATGTATTTTTTTGTCAAGCTTTAAATGGCTCCAGTACATTTCATTTTTGAAATTACCAAAGCAAAGTGACTGCTTTCAAACATTTTCAAAACTACAAAAAATTAAAATAAAACTTAAGAAACATTTCGATTTTCTAATGTGATTAATTAGGCATTGGATTTATTTTTTGTTAGACGATTTTTGAGAGCAAAATTTAACCGTTTTACCGAATTTATACTTGCATCTAACTATTATGATATGCAAAATGCCCACAGTACTCCAGCAGTAAAAGCAAGCAAATGCTCAAATTAGATTTATGTTATTAAAAAAATCTTCTTTTTACTTACTGAGGAAACATTGTTTTTTTTTGCAGTGAATCCATGGACACGTCAGCATTTCACATCCTTTTCTTAATGTGGTGAGTACCATACCATTATTTAAGTTAGAAATAAATGTCTCTATAAATGTGGGTTTATCATAAAGTAAGAGATTATTTTAAATTATAGAAAATTTTTAACAAATTAAGTTAATAGCAAAAAATAAATGTAATCTAATTGTTTAAGAATTGGGAATAAGTGTGCGCCAAACCAGTTACGACAATTGTTCAATATTTTGTTGCTGCTCTGTGTTTGCTCTGTAATATTGTCTTTTAATTCTTGTAGCGTTGTTGGTTATTATCTTCTAAACACTAAACCTCTTAAATAACCCCACAGCCAGTAGTTCGCTGGGTTAAGATCAGGTGATCTTGGTGGCCATAAATACGCCAAATGTCCGCTTAACACACGATTTTGAAAAACGTTGGTTAATAATTCTTTGAGATGTGGTAAAATGGCGGGAGTGCTCTATCCTGCATAAAAATAATGACTTCAATTGCGTGCTGCTCGTTTTGCAGCTGTAGAATAACATAATCTCTTAACATTTGCTCGTATCGTTCACCGTTTACAGTTACCGATGCGGCTTCTCCTTTCTGGATTTCTTCGTAAAAGTACGGACCAATGATAAAATCAGCTGTAAAACCGTACCAAACGGTGATTTTCTTGTTACGAAGACCTCTTTGAACGATTTTTTGTGGATTTTCTGGAGACCAGATTCAACAGTTTTGAGTATTGACTCTATTATTCTGAATAAAATGTGTCTCATCTGTCCATAAAATATGGGATAACTCTGATTGTATACAGCAACGTCCGTCGTGTGCCATTAAGTAGGTATCACTTACCGGTTCATAAATTCGCATAGATTGATATTTTAATTGAAGAATATCTTCTAAATACTATCATGGTTGTTTCAAGAAATTTTGTACAGAATGAAAGTTCATTGGATATTAACAGTAATTAAGGTTTCATTGGCAGAAAAAATGTCTCGTCGCCTACAAAAGTAAACAGCATTGCTTCATCAAAATATTCATCAATAACTTTGTTTTCAGGCAAAACTCATTTGTTTTGGCAAAGTAATTTTCTAAATTCAGAATGCTCCAAAGTTCCAGCATCACATTTTCTATAACTGCCAACATCTATCATGATGAATTTATACTTGACATTAATAACAGCTAGTAAGACAATTGAATGATACTGTTTGCAGGTGTAGTACAAAAAATCCAGCATTGAAAGGATTTCGCATGGGAACATGTTTGACATCAATGGTCCTAAGACAATTGGGCATTTGTTTAGAAATGCTTCATTTATAAATGATAGCATTTCATTAACTATGATGCTTATACTGATGTGACTAATCCTAAATGTAAATGATAAGGAGTGGTAAGATTCTCCGGTTGCAAGAAATTTAGAAAACTTTGTGATATATATATTACCCAATTATTACCTTAGTGTTACAGATAATCAGTCCTCAAAAGATTCCAAACTCAGTAAAAGCTCACATTGAGCGTATAACACGAAACGACACAATGGTCGTTTTACGCTAGGAATCAAATTACAAGTAGACGTAACAAATGTATGTATATATGTATGTATGACGTGTTGCTCCCGTATAAGACGTTCCATGTGAAACCGTTCTAATATTCATTGATTTTTCTAGTAACTCGGGATACTTCGGTTATTTTTATTTATTACAATAGCTGTAGTATATAGAAGAACGGATTAAACAGGGTGTACAGTTAACAGCACGTAATAGTAAGTACGTGAAAATAAAGAACTAGTTAAGCACTTATGTGTTTTATGTGAACGTAAAATTTTCAAGTAATAAATTTTTGGTATTGAAAGGCACGTTACTATCCGAGAACTGTGGCTTAACTCTCATGTATGGCGAATGTACACAACACGTGTTGTATACCACACCTAAGCTTGTAGCGTTTAATAACTTCTTCTCGATTGATGGTCCATGCTCTTGCATTGCAAGCTGTGTTTGACGATATTCGATCTCTAAATATAGCAACAATCGGAAAAAAAATTCAAGTTAAAACGAGTATCAAACAATTCATTGAATCCGATCTGTGATGTAAATTAGGATACGTTGAATGAAGACTAGCATATGCCCGTGGAAATTTAAACAGCTCGTTTTTCAAGATAAACACATTGGGGCTGTCGGCATTTATTAGAGACCGAATAAAACAACGAGTATACAAAGCGTCTACATATATGAATCGTTTGTCTACATTAATTTTAATTTTTTTCATGGCGCTACCGTAAGTTACGTAAGATGCTGGGTCTATAAAAAGAGTAGTAGATAGATAGGTTCGTTTAATATTGTTTATCTGTTGGCATGTATTAAATTTTACGAGAATTCCTCGATAGCAACGTGCATACAGACGGCAAAGAAAGTTTGGTTTAATGAATTTAACTGACACCTCATTAGTCATATTAATGTATGCAGTACCTTACAGATTTCCTAGTGATAACATTCGTGTTTGCAAAATCAAATTCTGAAGTTTAAAATAAATGTTATGTTACTTACCAATTTACATGTGACTCACATGTGTAAGTGAGACTATAATTATACAGGTTACGTGTGTACAAGAATTATGAATCTAGGTCATCTACATATCTTAAAGACGAAACAATAAAAACTCTAAGTTAGCAACTGATTGTGTTATTCCTAAGAATTATGCACACGGTGTATATCCATTGTAATAACTTTTGTATGATGTAAAAGCATTCGGCAAAAAGCTGTTGTTGTGCTCACATGTACTTTGCGTGTTCCCAAACAAACAAATAAAGATATTTCAAATTTACTGTTCTTTTTTAAAAACTAACTAAGACAGCAAAGAAATATAACTCAAGCAATCATTATCAAATAGAAGAATGATAACTTCTAGCAAAACCTTAAGGATGATCCAAGATCTTTTAAAATCTGTAGTTTGATAGTTGTTACTTCTTGTTGCTAAGAATGTCAGACCCATTTACCCTAAAAGTATCTGTAATAGACTCTCATGGTGTAATTGCATGACTTGGCCTACTCGAAAATGCATTGAGAGACCCATTGGCAACAAACCATAGTTTCTGTGTATTAGACCTCATCACCGTTTCTCTGAGCACTAATTCTGTCTTTATCGATTTTCCTTCGTCCCGTTGTAATGTACGACATTTGGGGCAGCAGACTAATTCGTATAGAAATAAATCGAAACATCTAGCAACACTGACAATTGATAAATTGGTCAAGGTGGATTAGTATCTGCAGTTACCACCTTGTCTCTGTCAACTTTCCAGTTAGTACAAGTTCTTCTAAATAGAGGGAATAGAACATAGACAAGAGATACTAGAGATCAGCAACTCACGTTAAATTTTTCGGAACAAAGCAGCGCCACTGCAGGTGTAGTTTAGAAATCACATTCAAACGCGGGCTTTTTAAAAAATTAAAACACAGATGGGATCAACAGATACCTGTAGCGTCTGTAAAATTATTCGTAAATTTGTAAGCGTATCATCATATATGGTTACAGGTTTACAAAGAACTTTACGCTACAAACATGCGAAGTGTCGAATTAATTTTTCAGTACGGACAAGCGTCATATGAATTCTCAAGTAGGTTGACAAGACGATGATTGCTTTTATCTAGCAAAGATCGAATGATAATGGCAATTCACCATATTGTCAATACAATTGTTCAAAATATATTCAAACTCGTGTAGCAAACAAAGGACAATAGTTTGCATATCTGTTTACTACACTGTCGTTCTCACTTGTTATTGAACTTTAATTTATAACATACTAGCAAGATTAATTGTTGGAACACTTCTTGGCTGGTCTATCGGTTTTGTCCAATTCACTTTGGTTGCATCTATGTTGTAGACTTTCAGTTCCTATTCTCTTAAACCTACTGTTTTAAAGCTGTAACAGCAAGCTTCATTCTTTTATAAAACAAATTAAGTTTTTTCTTCAAGATTTCATTTCGTATTTTATGTTTTACCGACGCGTTTTGAAGTGCAATGCGGGAGTAGTTTGGAACTATTAAAAATGTTGATCTTGAGTATAATAGTGGACTCCCCGTGGAATAGAATTAGAATTCCTCTGTCATCCCTATTGTGGAATACAAGTGAATTAGACGAAAGGAACCCCAAATTTTATTGCAAAATCAATCATTAGTGAAATCAATTTTATCCACAAAGTAGGCCTTTTAAAAAGAAATATGATTATAGCATTAAAAAAAACTAAGACATACTCTAAAGCTCTTTACAAGCAGCACTTTTGGTTATAAGTAGACAATGCTATCCAATCATTAACGTGTTGTCACACGTTGTCACATCTAGAAATATTGAAAATGAAACAATAATGTTGACAAACAAAAATAAACATATTCCCTCGATCTCTTGGTGTCGAAGAAAAACACTAAGTCACTTTCTCCCATAAAAACACTAGACACTTTCATAAATTGCCAAGGCGTTTCGACAGCAATGCTGTCATTTTCAAGACGATAATAAATCTGTTTTAGTGAGTTCTAATGAATTATAATTAGACTAAAATATATAAATAAAACAATGGAAATACAGTTTTGCATCGCATCTAGTGTCATTAATTGATGGAATAGGTTCTTAAGTCATGGTTTAAATTAAATATTAAAATATAATTGGAATATATATTCTGGCTGATCTGCGTTAGCTCCCCTCCACCGCTCCTAGTCCTCAGGTTGAAGACTAAGTATTTGAACAACATTTGATTTACACGTGTTACCCTCTCTCTCTTGGAAGCACCGAGTTTTCTGGGTTTTATTTGTTTTTCTGTTCTTTGAATTTGCTATAGTATTTATATGTAACTTATAACACATTAAATCTGTTAGTTTTTTCTTTAATTCTGATTGTAAGTTTCTTTCATTTTTGGTTTAAGAGGAAGAGCAGCTACTTATACAGTAGCTGATCTTAAACCCTTTGAGAATATGAGCATATGTGTAATTTGCCAATTATATACATAATAACTTGTACTTGTAATTGCTTGTTCTCAATAAATTTGATATTATTATTATTATTATATATTTAAACAGAGAATTTAAATAGCTAACGAATATTGGAATACAAAAAGTAGTAACATAATCAGTTGAAACGATAATTAACATCAGCAAAATAATGAATTATTTTATATTTTGATGAAAAAATGAATTGGTTTCGTGATGCAAACGTAACCATAAAAATTAAATCGAAGTAATAGTAAAACCTTTAGTGGCCATCCAACGAAAATTGGGAAAAATTGTTCCATTAAGTCTAAAATGTAGATGATCCCAACTGATGTAGAAACAGTGTTTGTAAATATCTAGTACAAAAAGATTGCCTCTCAAAAACTCAAAAGCATTATTTTATTACATCTTCGTCAATATTAGCGTTGCCATAAAAAGTAGGCTGTCGGTGAATAATACGTATGTATGTGACTGAAAGGTTTTTGTTGCTTATATCTTTCAGAGACCAGTGATTGACCAGAATATCCTTTTCTGTTGTTTAATTTTAATTTTAATTTATTTCTATTTATTTATCATAGTCCAACAGATTGCTCCATATGAAGGACTAAGATATAAGAAAAAATAAACAAGTAAAGAAGGTACAACTTAATTACATAAGGTAACTACACTGCATGATAGAAGATATTTCAAAGATAAAATACCTTCTACATAAACCCAAAGAGAAATGCTTAACAAAAACGAAAGAGCCGATAAATATCTATCAAAACGTCATAAAAAATATATATCCATATGTCATTTAAATTTAATGACAAAATTAAGGATCCGAGTTTTGACTCATCTTGTATACAAGAAATTTTCTTTTTGTTCAATTCAGAAACGAACAAAAATAGAAGACGTAGCCAAACTATGTAATGGAGGCGAATAAGGTCCTATATTTTTTTCTTACCGAAACTAACATTCTGAATACGCCTTATTTTAGACGTACAAATGGTCATAACTTTTGAAATACTCGGTATAGATCCAGCAAACCCTATATGAAAGGGCTCGTAAAAGTAAGCAGATTTAAAAAATGAATATAGCGTACCATTAAAAAAACATAAATTAGATCTGGCACACCGTTATGTAACATCCTGGATATGTGTAACTAATTTCAAGATATCAAGCTTGAGAATACCTCCCCTTATCGAGCTTCTACGCACTAATGCACCACCCTGTATATATATGGCTTTAACAAAACATGGCCACAGTATCGCTAATAATTTTATTGGAGGCATTTGAAGTTAAAGTGACCTGTTATCAGTTTGTATTTCTCAAGTAGTACTATTGTGATGTTTTTTTGCAAATCTTTTTTTAATATTGTATTCTCTCGAAATTGATGAGATAGGTGTTTAACATATGTACATATTTCACATGTATTTTCAGTACATAAAATCTGAAGATGCTATCTAAATGGGGATATTCGTCCAGAGATATCTAAAGTTTGATTTGATAAATATTTTTAAATTACGTCGTGTAATAGCAAATACAGAATTTAAAAATGCGATTTCGATTGACTGTAGGTATGTACGTATAATTCAACGATAGTTTCGGGGTACAAACAAGAAACTCTATTGCTCTATTAATAGAGCTTTATTGCGTCACCACCTACAGTATGACGCAATTACATAATCTCTTCTGTATCAATCGATTAATTTAAAATTTCATATGGCTTCACATTATGAATTTTTGATTGCTACAGGTACTAATTTTTTTGTGCCTTTGGCACATTGGATTAGCGAAGGATGATGCGTGTACGGTGGGGAAAGTGGTTTTACAACTTGGTTAACATTTAGAGGACGATTATTTGCTTTTGCGGAAAGGTTAGATATTCCATTGATTTTGAAACTACTACGAGGGATTAAAAGCTCGTAAAGTGGTCAACCAATTTCATCTAATTTGATATTTATGATTAAAGTTGTATTTGTATTCAAACGCCATTATTTTTGTATGTCCATTTCCGCCATATGCTACTATAAATCTTAAGGTCAGAGACATTTTTACTGTTGATTAAAATTAAAATGTTACTTGATTTATTTTTATCGGTAAACTAAATTTAACTATAGCTACTTGTTTTTTCCTTGAACATAAACAACTTTACAAAACCTTAATTAACAGGTCGATGAAATTTTGACTATACTTATATCTTTTTGGTAAAATTATTAGGATTGGGCATCTTGAACCTACAGATAATTCAGTCAATCTTCAACGGAAAAAAAGAAATACAAAATATGCAGTATCTGATAAGAGTTTATAACTACTATAGTCCGAACTTACCGCTTCCAACTTTATCTTTAATTCTGTTAATTCAGACACTGCGACGACATTTTCTGCGTTTGTAATAGAATTGTCACGAGGTAATAAAATACAAATTAAGAAACGAAAGCTAGAAAAAGTAAATTGCAGGAAATGCTATTAGGGAAGCTTCATCAATGTTCATTTCTAGAACTATATCAAACCAAGAAGTGACGGACGGTTTATTAAAAGAATTAAATAAAAAGCATGAAAAAAGAAACTCGGAAAAAGTAATCTATTTACATTAGCATTCATGTGTGGCGCTAGCGACGGTTGATAAACAAGGAAGACTGATTCAGAGAACAGAAAAAGAATACACCTCTTAAAGTCTTTAAGTAGAAGGTGTTTCACTAGAACTGCCTTTTTTAAAATTTGACAAAGGCAAAAATCTGATGGTTTTACTGTAATAAAGAGTGTAGACTCTGTGGCTATAAAAGCACTCCTTAGCTTTTTGACGGAATTTTCGATTAGTTGAAACTACAAATGTTTGCGACCAATTTAAACAATATGGGCCCAGAAAAAGTTGTTTATCGCCTCATTGCGACAGTATTACCAACTAATTTGTCAGAAAATGACAATCTAATTACATCGCCAGCTTAATACGTGCACCAAACGGTTGCTCATGGAGGACATATGGATCATTGAAAATCATTCTCACATTGTGAGCTTCTCCAATCTGTCAATTAGATTTGCACAGCTACTACGTTGGAAGTGCGTCTTATCAGAGAAGATGATTTTCTCTAAAAAGACATCATTTACTTTCTTTTTTTCTAAGATACATATGTAAAATGAATAATTGGAGGTGCTCTGCTGTGTTATCTACATAAACCCTGAAGGTTTGAAAAATAGATCTTTAATTAAAGGCTTTATTAGCTTTTTCATGCTGAAAATGATGACGAATCGAAGTCGGCTTTCACTAACTCGATCTCCTCAAATTTATCTACCAATTGAGATATTGTTTAGCAAGAAGGGAAGTTATGACGGCCGAAAGTATTACGACATTTTTGAAATGGCTCCACTATTTGTATCCGACAACTGGCAAATCATGATCCTAACCAATACAGAAAATGAAGCTTACATACTTGAACACTACAGTAACAAAGCAGTTTTATAAAATCGTACATAAGCTTGTTTTCTCACAATTCAGAAACTATTTAATTTAAATTTTTTTTTTCGAAAACTAGCACTTTGTTCTACTGCATATCTGTTGGTTAATATAGTGTATGTATGGCTAGGTTTGTTGAAAAAAGGTTTTAAACGAAATCTAGAAATTCATAGGAAGTCTCATATAGAACATCAATTTTCAAGACACTAGCACTGCGATTCAATTTAGATAGTTGGACTGCATATGGCGTATGTCACGTAATCTATTTCCAGGCTACAGATTTTTTACAGAATCTCTGATTCACCTTGTTAGAAAATCTTACTACTTCTTGACCAAATAGTCACTTACAGTATGAAGAAAGGAATCATTTTTTCTCATCGATACTAAGATAATATTTCTTTTTGGTGAGAGGGAGGACAATTTTGGAATATTAAACGAGAACCCCTATTTTGTATTGCAGATTCGGATTCTACACGGCATCAAGTACACAGTTTTTGTTTGAAACTTCTTTCAATTCGTAACAGATTGCGCTGTAATCCGAAAAATCATGGTTGTAAACGTCTAGAAAATCTACTCAAAAAGGGAAACCATGATCTTGTGTTTTTTTTTATTTTGACATTAAAGTAACATTTCAAAAAGCCATTCAACAACGAAGATCTTTGCTTTATCATACACATTTCAGAATATCTGTTCGAAAATGTGCCCTTCCACTTCGATATATTTATTTATTCGCAATTGCTATGATTACACACAACTGGGAAGTATTTCCGGCGTGATGCTTGAACAAGCGTTGGTGATTCGCTCAATCATGCTTTCTCTCATAGATGCCACTTCTGTATAAACTTCAGATTTTAAGTGGCCCCGCAAAAAGAAGTCGGGGGAAGTGAGATCTCGTGATCTTGTAGGCCAAGACACTGGTCCACCTTTTCCGATCCATTGACGATTGGAGGCTCGATCTAATATTTCTCGTACTATTCTTGAATAATGTGCTGGACAACGGTCATTTTGAAACCACATTGTTTGTCGTACGTCCAAAGGACGGCCTTCGAGTAACACTGGAAGCTCGTTCTGCAAAATGTTTCGGTAATTGTCGCCATTTAAGTTTCCATCGATAAAATATAGACCAATTATTGCCAATTATTTCACATCAAACATTTACGTTCCAAGGATGTTGATGTTCAACTTGGCGTAACCAATGGGGATTTTCGATACTTCAGTAATGCGTGTTCTGCCGATTTACCGTACCGTGATTTGTGAATGTCGCTTTGTCAGAAAATAATACTGGAGCAAAAAAATGGAATTATCTTGTATCCGTTGAAGCGCCCATTGACAAAATCTCACTCGGTTTTGAAAATCATCGCCATGAAGTTAGATGGATGACGTGGGGAATCGAGTTCGGCGCTATTCATTGAGCCCCCCTACATTATAACAAATCTGGTCAAGGTCTTTGTTTGATTTGATGCCGTGCGTTAGAAATATTCCGTCGTCTCAAGATAAAAAACTCACCCAGTATAATTTCGAATTCGGTATGGGGTTGCTAATGATGATCTACTTGTCATAAAAAAATATAATAAAATAATAGTGTTACCAATCTTTTTCTGCCATTTTCTGTCTGTGGTTTATTGTCCAAGCCATCTTAGACCAAGCTGTCGTTTCTATGCACAGAGATAAATGATGACACTATGTATAAATCTTGGCTATAAACGATAGAAGCCGTTGAAAATCATTGACGCTCAATGCAACGAAAACTTTGGTAAATGTAACGTGATACTACAAAAATAACAATTTATTATGCAAAGCAATTTATGTACATACATATATGTATGTATGTACATATCATCTATGTGTTATAAAATGCAATCACAGGTATTGAACGTGTTTACAGAACCAGCTATAGATCAGAACATAGTTAATGGTGATCACAAGAGTAGAATCCATCACTGCCAATAACAAAGGATAGGAATAAGATGGATTTCGTGAAACCACATCACAGTGTAGATGCTGGATATTTGAAATTGGCAAAATATATTCCACATTGCTGTTTTTACGAGTGTTCCCTTAATGTAATTACATGAACAAAATTTGGTAACAACTTGTATGCTGATGTAAACGTCTTTTTACTATATTATAGACATTAATTCACATACCTAGCCTCTCAGAGAGAACACGCTATTAGTAATGTGATTTCTTCCATTCTAAATTACTTTCTTTCCTTCACGAAGAGCGAGAATGAATGAAATTCATTCATCATATTCATCGCTTCCTTAAGACCAAATATATAACATTTTTTCTCGAATATTCGACGTATTAATCAAGAAAGATATATGGGTTTTTAGGATTCTTGTCAAAAGGTTCGTCTAAGTAGGAAATAAATGTGATGCATCAATTTATTAGTGGCATGGTTTATTCGTATTTTTATTTTGTATTATTACTGCATAATATAGTACTGAACATTTAGGGAAGGTTTATGACATAATAATTATTAGCAAGTTTCAGGTTGCATGTTATTGATATAAATATTTCCCCTTCCCCTCCCTTTCCCTCCCTTCCCAGAATATTATTCAATTACTTTTTATTCGGGGTACTATATGTCAAAAATACGTAAACTCTTGTTTGAAGATTTCTAACTATCGAACTTCAATTTTAATTAACCTTGGCAGAGCGATGGCCGGTTCCTACAAGTTAGACATAACTGGATTGAGATGAAAACGCAAAAAATTATTACTGTATACTTAGGTACTGAAAGTATGTCACCTGGATAGTTAAGACAACCAGATCTTTTTATCTGTTAATGAGATTTAGATAGCACACATTATGATACATTAGATATATGTATGTACTGTAACGTGCCTTTGTGGTGTTGAGAAAACGCATGGTCCCGTTAGCTAGCTCGGTTGATTCAAAAACTTGGTAGAGTGGGTCGGTATTGGGTTCGTGGATACGACAAGTTTGTATTGTACTTGGTGAACAAATTAATGACTGAATAAAGCATACACAATAATAAAAATTGTCTCGTTTATTTTTCTTTTATCATTTAATCAACAGATACCAGCAAAAGCGATTATTGCAAATGAAAATTAAAATCATTAGGTTATACAACCAGTTATACTTGAAGAGTGGAAAAAAAATTAAGTTATACAACTTCGTGATCGATGTCGCTAGTGGTAAAAGCAAAATGTCAACACACGACTTTAGTGAGATTTATATCAGACTCGCACCTTTTACAAATTCTACAAATAATAATGCAAATAATAATTCTAAATAAAATACAGCTTGAAGAATACAATAAGACACTGGGAGGGACTAAGGTTTGTTGACCCTTGTTGGTGGGAATTCTCGCGGTGTGGAAACTTCGTAGGCAAATGTGTCCGGATCAATTGGTAGGGATTTGGAGAGTCTCAGGAAATTAATTTCTTTATCTTGGAACTCAAATACAACTCCTTAAATTTAGCTAACTGGTGAGTGCTGTTTTTAAACGGACGCTGGATCGAAGATTCTGACGTTAACGTTTAACACTGGACAAAAGTGAGGTTAGGAATTTTGTTTATCGGAGCGCAAATTTTAGCGTGCGTATGCTTTCGATGTTAAACGTATGTTTCTATGGAAATTAACAACAAAATCTGAAAATTCCAGGCTGTGATTGGTGGAAATGCCGTGTGATCAAAAATAACAAGTGAACATCGTTTTTCATTTTTTAAAAATCTGGAAAATATTTCGAAAATTCATTTTTGGATTAGAAAACGAAGTGGAAAATGGAATTCTACGGAGAAAATTAGGTCTTTATTCGGAATTTCACAAATTAAAGATGCTTTTGAAGCTACCAGTCAGAACCAAATTAAAATAGAAAATACTCATTTAAAAGGGAATTTACCAGTGGAAACTTATGTGAAACGTGTTGTTGAATACCTAAGGATCGTTTTCATGCTTAGTATGATATCGAGAAAATGTTATTCAGTGCAATCCAGAAATTGAGATCATCGGTAATATTTTACTATGCTAACAGATTTTTCCACTCTTTTACAATATTCTTTACAGTTTTTCTATTACAATCATAATTCTTACCACTAAGGCTCGAGTTTCTGATATATACCAGGGTTAATGGACAAGTATTGAAAAAAATTCCTTCGGAAAGGATGCGAATTGACATGGAATAAACGTATACTTAACTGGATGCAAACGATTAGGCACAGTAAGTGTATTCTCTCTATTTGTACTTCTTATACCGTGTTTGTGTCATGTGTGTGTGTGATTATGCCATGTTTTGACAGGTATCAGCCGTCTTAGCTCCCCGTGTGCGATACAAAATTGATCGTCTTTACCAATTTTGCTCGGAAAAGCTAAGCTGGACTTCTACCTAACAATCGAGGCATGTGTGGTGTGTGAGTGTGAATAATGTACCAGGACAGTACATATAAGAAGATACTGAGAAATATCAAATTGTACTCTTTTGAGAGCTAACTATAGGGTCGAATTATCATATAATTTGCCGCTAAATCGCCAATTTTGACACTTTCGCGGACACAATAGAGAGTGCTCCCATTGGACAGTTGATTTTTTGCGCCTGCGCACCGCTCCCCTAATGTGTGTGATAGCTCTCGGCTTCGATTCCAGGTATCTGATATACAGGGACAAAGTCACCAAAAGTCACTCAATGCTTTGTCATGAGTAGGGACATGAATGTACCATGAGATCATTTAAAAAATGACTTAAGTATGCCTTGGATAGAAATTCACATTTGGTAGCATTGATTTTAAAATACTGCTGTCAGAACAACACTGACAGTTGTTTGATATTATCAAAATGAGGTTAATTTTATGTAGACATCAAAAACATAATTGAATTTTTAAGAAAATCAAACTAGAAAGGATATTTATTCAAAAACTGAAAATTACACTGTTAACCAATTACAATAAGTGCTCAAAATGCGATCCTGCAGCTTATATACAGCAATTAACTCTACGCGTCATATTTGCAAATGCACTTTGGAGCATTAAAGGAGTGATTGAGTTGCACATATTGGTAATTGCCTTCATAAGTTCCTCTAACGTATGAACTGGGTTTTTAAATACTGCATTTTTCAGATATGGGAAAATGAAATAATCCATAATGGTTAAATCTGGAGATCTTGCAGGAAAATTTACAATTCTATTATCAAAAAATTCACTCAAATATGCTATCGTTTCATGAGAAGTGTGTGCGGTAGCGTTATCCTGCTGGAAGTAGCCGTGCAAAAGTTCGTCATCATGCAGCTGTTCGATAAAAGGTTGTAACAAATTATTTCGATGACGTTCTGCGTTTATTGTATCTTGAAAAAATATAGGGCCAACAATGCGTCTCCGTGATACTGCTATCCATATCCCAACCTTTTGAGAGTGCAAAGGAGTTTGAATAAACTCATTAGGGTTAATGGAAGCACATATCCGCATATTTTGTTTATTAAGATACCCAGATAGGTGAAACCACGCTTCATCTGAGAAAAATTAATAAAAATCCAGAATATCGTTATTAAAATTATTTAAAAACCATTGACAGTAGGTAATTCGGGAACCAGAATGGTGGACCGCTACCTGGTTTTCGGGATACACTACCCGTTTCTCTAAACGTACGAATAACCTTCTGTATTTTAGTCAACAGTGTATGGTAGTCTGCTGGAAAATATGGATATCTATCACGAAACTCTTGCATACACTAAGGAATAGAATATGACCACTGTCCATCATTAATCACTCCATTCCTAAAATAACTCTTCACAATAAAAATTCTATGTTCCTGTTCGAACATTTATGGAACGTACAAAAGGATAATCAGAAATATCTTAAATAAATTTATAGATCTGTCAAATTAAGTGACATATATTCTACTGTCATTCTTTAATTAACTTAAAGTCAGTGATACCAAATGTGAATTTCTATCCAAGGCACACTTAAGTCATTTTTTAAATGATCTCATGGTATAACAAGTATTGAGCTCCGTACATAAACGTCTGTATTAGCACACTTAACCATTTCGAAACCTTTTAATATTGTTTGCTATTGCAGATTTGTCCGTAGATATCCGTCTGCAAGTGCAGACGTGTCCGCGAAAGTGTTAATGATAGTTTCGAAGAGACTGAAATGCGTGTTTCCTATGGTATGATAACATTTTATATACATAGGTATTGGTCACACAACAATCTCCAAGATTATTGATACCTATGGTACTTGGGAACATTTCTCACCAACATATTGTTCTAATCAGTTATAACTGCTGTTAATAACTGCTTCTTCGTTATGGATGCAATTCAGAAAGTTTGGCTAATGTATGCACAGTTTTATACAGTTCATGTATCAGCAACTAGCATTCATTCAGACTGGCAAAACATCTGCCAAATGAATTCGTTATAACTATAAATAAATGCACTAATTTTTTTCTATTTCTGTATGCATTTCAGTATCTTAATCGCTAGCTTAATGAAATTCATTTAAATTCTTGTAAATTTTGAGGTGCAATGTTTAGTAATATGAAAGTATTTCTCGTAATGTTGAGGTATATCCCAAAAAAGTCAATGCGTTTTGGAGGTTGTCAATTTCCTAAACTTATATTTTTATAGTTTTTACTGTTATTTCTCTGTTGATATACTCCATCCACAATTGCTAGAAAACGTAAGAAATTATAAACAATTACAGCATTGTTGCTCAGGATTACCGATTGTATGAACTCACCCTACGCCGCTCATCACCTTGCGCTACGTCAAATTATCTTTTCACGTACATAGTTGTTACTAATTGCACAGGAATGAGGTTATAATTACTTATTTCGCTCACTTGAAGCAGCAGAAGCCATTGCAAAGAGGATTTTCATCTCGACGCACTCGAAACGAAAATTTATCTTTGCGACGAAATCATATTTTGTCGTGTGCACCTAGCTGGCAAGCAAATTACTTAGTGGCAACTCGTGTCGGAGGAAACAAGTTTCCAAAAGCTCTTCTTTAAATCTTCCAGTTAGTCCACGCGGAAAAGCGTTCGAGTTGTGGTGGAAACGTATGCAGCAAATTTGCTCAGAAGTTTTACACCAAGATATCTACCTAGTACAGAAACGCTTTTAGAATGAACCGTAAAATAGACTTCTATTATATTCTCTCTGTAATAATATCTCGGAAACTTTAAAATGGAATTTAGAAGGGTATTATTGTCTATTATATTATACGATACTTAAAACGGCTTTACTACTGTGGTAATGCAGAAGAACGAGCAAGTTAAATGTTATTGTTCATATAGTTAAAACTGGTTTGATGCAAGGAAAGTGAGTGTTTTGTAGTGATGGTTGCTTTATGTTGTTATCATTTTAACAGAAACAACAACCAAGTTAACGCATTTAATTACATAATTGAAAATATGATTAATATTCAACTTGATGTCTACATAGGTAGTATCCTAGTATGAGAAAACATCTTTTTGCTTTTATGCCGGAAGATAATAAAGGAGGAATAAAACATTTAGACTTCTGAAATTACCTCTTTTAACTAACCTAATTTAAACCTAAAAAAGCAAAAGCAGCATAAATGTAAGGGCGTGCAAAAATCAGATACTATAGCCATCTGAGACGGTTAAAGCAGAAGATGTTTTCAATCAGAAATTTTTGAAGAATAATTATATAAGAGATTTTGTACCAATCGTTCGTTGTCTGAAGACTTTACACCTACGACGAAAATTTACCAAGTTCTCTCACAAATGACCAAAGTATTGCAAGTGGTCAGATTAACATCTGTTGTTGGTAATAGCTATAGCTGTTCTAAGGACTACAAAGATAAAACAAAAATATTTTATTATATGATAGCTCAGAAAAGTCGCAACTAGTACCATTGCCTTCTTAGGCATTTTTTGAACACCTAAATATCTATATGAGCCACATAGGACTTCAGAATACGTTACAGCTAAAGAAATTTCGTATTGAAACAGTCTCATTGTTTAGTTGTAACTTATACATTCAAATTAAGTTTAGGTAAATGTTCAGACTCACCCAACATTCAGCATAGTTTTAAAGTGCATGTATCTAAGGAACCTCGAAGCGACCAACCTAAACATACATATGCCCGAGCACATCATTTCAAGACATTGTACAAATTGCAGTACAACAAAGTAACCGCATTCCACTGGGAGTGGCTGTGAATGTATGCAAGCTAGTTTTGTGTAATTTAGCTACTTTTGTTTTATACCGTACAGTTTGAGATGATACGTAAGTGGATAAATTAATATTAATATAAACATATGTCTAGAAGAAATCTGTGTAAAGAATTAACAACTGTTCATGCCCTAAGCGATTTTAAAACTATATTATAATAAGAAGTGTGTTGTGAATGAAAAAAAAAGAAAAAGTACGAATATAAAGCAAAACTGTAAGACGCCCGAATAAGTTATACTAAACGTATTGACGTTTATTAGATAAACAAATTTGTAATGGACCACAGAAATAAACATTGATACGCTTTTGTTTATTAACTGTGAACTAGTTTAATGTCTGCGATATCAATTTGCAATTTGTTCTCTTAATGTCGTCATATATGTATGTATTGTGGTAAAATAATTTGTTAATATCATGCTCTGCGATAATAATAAACTAAGCCCTTTCATTACTTTTCTACAAGTACCCCTCTATTCTAAACCAATGACAGTTTTAACAGATATAACTCCATACGTTATCTTAGAATTCAAATCGGCAAAGTAGAATGACCACAGTTTAAAGTTTTTACCTGAGTTTTTATTTGAAGTATAGCAGAGCACAACGTTGAACACAGATTAGATTAGATTAAGGGTTGGGTTGACACCACGGGTCACTTTTACCGCAACCTTCAAGGTCTATTGTCATCCTCATTAACCCTAAAAGGCGCCCTCTGACTTTATCCTCTTTATGAGTTTTAACGTTTTTTAGATCAGCTCCTTAATGTAGCTGTGTGCTGTGGGATTTTCTGTGCCCAGCACTGGACACGTTGTCCTTATCAGGTCTTCCAATGACACAGCACATGGACTGGGATTTCTTCCTCCTCTTTGCAAAACATGCAAGTAGCATCTTCCGTTAGGCTTATGTTATACATGTATCTACTTAGTTTATAGTGACCTGTCAGCAGAGCTACTACTATTCTGACGGTTTTCATGTCTTTACCCTGCATGTCTCTAGTGAATTCACACTTCTGTTCCTTTTGGAATTCTTTTGCCTGTCTTTCTCCTGACGGTTTTTGCCGCCATTCACTAGACTTCTTATACATTCATTCCTTAATGGACCTTCTGATTTGTGATTTGGTGGTGGGGCTAACGTGGGACAGAAAACGTTGGTATCAGACTAGACCAGAAGGCACAAACTAAAAATGATATACATATTTGTTGTATTAAATGGTAATACATAGTATGGTGACGTATGCTATTCTATCATGGTGGCCAGAAATCCACGGCAATCAAGTTTCAGATATTGTAACGGCACACCTATTTGATAATGACAGCATCACAGGACCGATACTCACCTATCTAACTGCCTCTTGAAAAAAAAAAAACTGTAGTCACATAAATTCTGTTGATCAATCGAATTAAGGCTTGCACTGCAGATTAAGGATTAAGTACTTGTTCTTGTTATAATAATAATAATAGTAATAATAATAATATTTATTTCAAGAACAGTATTACAACGATAACAAGATAACAAACATATACATACATGTAAGAGCCTGAAATATGTCATAAAAGAAACCAAACTAGCACTGCTAATTATGTAGAAAATCATTTATACTGTAACAGGAAAGCGTTACTAAATACTCCTTCAATAGTTTCTTAAAAATAAAAATATTTGTGTCTTTGATACGTCCTGGTAATTTATTATAAAATTGACATGGATAAAATATAATCCTTTCTGATAGAATTGTTTCTTGTGAGACTCTGGTAGTAGATAATTATACCTACTTCTACCTATTACAACATTGTGCGATATTTGCTACCGATAAATCCTGTTTATACTTACACATACCTATATAAAGCATAGAACCTCATACATATACACATTATAGAACGTTAAAAGCCATTGTTTTTAAAAACATCTTTACATGATGTTCTACATATAGCTCATTTTATACATTATTCGTACAGCACGCTTTTGAATTTGGAATATTCTATACTCTTCTGATGATGCACCCCAATGAATGATACCATAATGTATGCAAAATAAAAAAAAATGAACTATAGAATGACCTCAGCATTTCAAAATTCCAGGTTATTCTCAGTTACGTTAAGACATAACAAAGTTTGTCTGCAAACCATTTTAAGTTGTCGTTTATACTAATGCCTAAGACGGTTATTTATGACACAGACTCCAAGGAGACACTATCGCTAGACCCAGTTTTGTTTTATTATTATTAATAACTAACGTATTGTCGAATATCCATTCATTGATGCTATTAAATACTATTTCTCTTTTGTTATACATATCTGATAAAGATGTTGAACTTAAAATTATATTTATATCATCTGCATATAAAACTATTTCATTTGCCTCTGGCACAACAGACGGAAAGTCATTGACATAAATTAAAAATAGAGTAGGGCCTAGAACTCAGTCTTGAGGCACACCTGCATTAATTTCTTCTCTCTAACTCATCCGATAGGACTCAAACCATTTATGTATATGACGGGCCGTGTATTCCGTAGAGTTCCACTTATAAAATAAAATTCTGTGATCAACAAGATCAAAAGCTTTAGTTAAGTCAATAGAAAATCCCACACAGTGATCCCTGTGATCTAGACTCGTATAAGTTTGCTTCAGAAACTTAAACAGATCTGTATCCGTAGATATTCGGTATATTCGGTATGTTAGTAAATAATTAATCAGCCTTTTGACCATAAGTGACTCGTATATTCTGGAAAAAGCGGAAAATAAATTAGTGGATGGATAATTAGATATGTTGTTTACTTCTCCTTTTTTGAACAGAGATTTTACTATAGCTAGTTTCAGTTTAGAAGGAAAGTTGCCTTTCTCAAGCGAAAAATTTATTAAGTAAGTTAAGATTGGTGTAATTTAGTGTATTTTCTGTTTAAGAATAACAGATGTGATATGGCCGTATCTACTCGAGCTTGATGAATTCATACTAATAATAGTGTTTTTAACATAATTTCCGGTGACGGGTTATACAAAGAATGAAGGTAATGCTAGTGGCAGCTTAATGCTTTTACGTATATTATTCCTAGCTATTGGAGTAGATTGACCTGAGTTTTGAATTAGTTCGTGTGGTAGTGATAAGCAGTGTTTCTTAGCAAACTGACAGTTTAATTTTTTTCTAACAGGTTCATATATGTATACTTAATTACTTAATACATGGGTATATTTAAAACCGCTCTTAAAATTGTCGATTATAATGTACGTATTTAAAAGTAACATCAAAGAACTGTTCATTACTATAGTTAATAGTCTATAACATTGACCTACAACAAAAATAAATAATCGTAAAACGCAAGATGTCTGTAATACGGCAGTAAAAACAGACATAACCACCGCAACTGTGTGCGAAGTACATAATAGTCTACTCATCGATTTTATACCAACCGTTTTATTGAATAATTTCCAAAGAAAACATTTCGTGCGTCGGTTAAAAGCATATTTCGAAATAAGTACTACTTATTCAATATATTCGTAATAGTAATGTAAACGAAAGAAATTAAAAAGAAAGGAACGGATGGCACAAATCCGGTTCACGTTGTATTATTTTAAAACTATGTAGTACCTGCCTACTGTCTGAACTGAACGTTCATGACACAGTGAACCATAAAACTTATTAATAGTTGAAACCAAACTAAAAATAAAATATTCAATAAATGCCTCGCGGATCAATATGAGTTTCCCATCTTCGAAAGTGCCGTTATTGTTATGAGAGCAGGGGTTAGAGAATCGATAGTAGATTGACACTTGGTAATTTCTAACTCAAAGTATTAAATTGTATTAGTGCAGAGCTGTTTCCAACAAGAATAGTATAATTGCAAAGGCATGCTACTTCAATTTGCTAATTTATTGTGTATTTATACAGGGTTGGTCAAAACTACACTTAGATGTTTTGTAGTATATTCGATTAGCCGATCGAGAGAGTGCATTTGAAAAGTTCTTTAAGCTTTAGTAAAACTAAAAATGATACTATAATAGTCTTGACTTGCACAATCGATTTTATACTACAGGATAGTGAGTGATTCCGCACATGATTCGTAATAGACATCGAATTTTCCAAAGGACGTAAATATGTAAATGCCTTGCTACACTTACCCTTTCTCGGTACTGCCCGTTACTCAGTAAGGTCTTGTATATTATGTATAAAATCAGGTCAGGTGCTTAAAGCTAACAATTCAACCGCAAGGTCTGAACGTTTTGTAATATTAAACTAACAAGCAGACAGTTTACTGCAAGGTGTATGATAGAAAATTTATGAATCTAAAATTAGAGGGAATCTATAGTTACATTTCCTTACTAATTTTCAATTTTAAGGTTATAGTTATAGTGATTTTGTTCAGTTTATTGACTTATATATACTATCAAGGGCAAATGTGATGCATCAAACTGCAATAAAACGCGTCTATTGTGGGCTTTCCGTTCTGAATTGTTATTGACGTAAACATAACTGGGCAACTGCAATAAGCCGTATAGCCGCAGGCCAAATGGTAGCGAGCATTTAAAAGAATTTAAACCTAGCGAATTGTGAATATATTGGAAATGAATATAATGATACTGAGTTCAGGTAGAACGTAGATAAATTAATAAAAGAAAAAAAGTTTATGATAAATTAGTCATTATTTTATCGTGCAAAATATTGTTTAACTAATAATAATTACAAAAATTATAAAATTATTGGAAACTTTAAGATTATTTTCTTAGCATTTGCGTAATGTTTTAATTGAAACAACACAAACTATACCATATGTCTTGAAGATATACAATATATGTATATACATTTATACCATTAGTTTTATTAAGAAGTTTTAATCGTTTCAATAATTACTGCTCTTACTGTAACTTTAAAGAGATTAAGAATTTAAAGGGAGTAATAGTTTAGTTATAGATTATAATTTTATAATCGAAAATTAATCAGTCCTGCAGTACTTGGAAACTCTCTAATTTTACAAGATAACTAAGAGATTGGTAATCTATTGTATTATAAGTTATATAACTTTAGCTCCAAAATTTTTAGTAGATAATAATATTTCATTAGACGAATTAATTTGTAATGTAGAGTAGGTATATTATTCAAAATTAAGTAGAATCACATACACAAAACACATTGCGGAACAAGTTAGTAAATATAATATCCAATTATAAAAATAGATATATGTAGTAGTAAAAGCAAAAACAGATTATAATTATTTGACACGAATTAAATGTCAATTTCTTCCACTGACGAAGTTGTACCAAATACCTAATAAATTATAAAGGTTCTGGAATAAATGATCTTTAATCGAAAAAATTCTGTTTGAATTGACCTAAAAGTAGAAAAATTTCTGACCTGAACTTATCTATGCACATAATGGTTAGAAAAACACATTTATTATCCGTATGTTTTAATAAATTAAAACTAAATTCATTACTTTGTGATTGCGTTAATATTAAAAAATATAAATTTCTTTAAACTGCTACTTCATTTAAATCGTTTCTTAATAAGGTATCGGAAATAATTCGTTTTTCTATAAATAGAATCGTGTTATATTAAAAAGCATATTGAAAATGTACATCTGTAAAACACACATGTTTTATCCATATATGTATGTATACCTATTAGCAAACAATATTTACTTTTGTCAAAGAAACAGCTTGTGATTACGAAATATAATTAAGAATCCTAGTCAGTATTACTTCTTAATATAAAGAGTAAATGCAACTATGGTAAATGAATTATAATATATCGCTTTACATTTCTTGCTAGTCTTTCTACCTCAAATTTACCTGCTAGGTATCCGTCTCTAGTTCTAATTACAGCCGCCCAGTGCGAGTAGACAAATATGCGGAAGGCCATGTCGCTTGAAGTCTGATTCATTACATTTGCCCTCGATAGTACATTTATTTAATTGCAGGAATAGAAATGAGGTAGGCTTATAGGCACGGGTGGAATAAAGTTAGATTAATTATAAACAATGATCAGTATCTTAAATTGCATTGACGATTAAGTGAATTCAAAGAAAAAAAAAACAAATTACCATTGTACACACAAGTTGAGGTGTATTGGTTAAAATACCCGTACACCATTAAAAGGCAGTGAGTACAGTATTGTCGGACTGATGTGGGATAGAAAGCGTTTGTATCAGAGACTAGACAAGAAGGCTCAAACTAAAAACGATATATTTGTTGAATTAAATGGTCGTCCGGTATGGTGATGTACGCTACTCTATCATGGCGGTCAGAAATCCACGATCATCAAGATTCACATATTGTAACGGCCCGCCTTGTTGAGAATTCCATCTTCACAGGACCGATACTTACAATCTAACTAAAGCTAATACCAATGCAAATACTCCTCAAACCAACTTTTGCTCTTGGCGGAGACCGTACTGTTTGAAAAATGGTGATTTAATCAGACGCCTAAAAGTTCCACAAGATCTTCAAAAAGAACTAAAATCATTAACAATACAGATCCATATTTTGTTGTGAGTTTCATTTAGGAAGCTATTTTCAAGCCTTGAATAATGTTGTTCTGGTGGTTCGAAAATTGGAAATGAATTATTTGTTTTCTTTCAATCTTCGATGATTTTCCAAACGGAATTATACTTTATGGACTTCTGCGGCCCAAAATGCCAAAATAAAATGCTGTCTATATTTCCAGCGACAGCCAGGGTGTTGTAAAAGGTTTGATTTAATACAAATTTGAATTCAAAATGCTTTGGGAATATTGGGGTAATGTTATACAATTTGTCACACAACTGGGCTGTCAATTTCTATACATTACATAATACTTTTATTATAACACCAGTCTTGTTGTCTAAATTAATCCTAGGATTTGATAAAAATATAAGATATCGACGCAAATAGCAATCAAATTGGCAATTACTTTACATCAAAAAGTCGCATTGAAGGGGAGGAAGGGGATTTGGAAACTTGAACGATTCTTTTGCAATATCACTTAATACAAATGAACCAATTTTTTAGGCCTTGATCCCACTGAAAATTAGCATTTATCATTAGCATCACATATTAAATTTAGCAAGACTGAATTTGCTAAGTTTAATGCAATCGCTCCCACTTCCGGACATCCTCTAGTCGTAGTAATGCAGATGGTTTTATTTCCCACTTCTCTTTCCACCGTCCTGGTAGAGAGCAGCTGCGACAACAAACTGGGCGTACATAGTGCCATCTGCTCTACCTTTGGTTACTGCTTGTCAAAATCTTGTCAAAACCGCCCTCTATGTCTAGAAAAGCGCACATTATAGTTTATTTATTCATGAGTGCATCTTGGATTTGATCTGTCAGCTCCACTAATGCAGTCTCAGTGAATTTGCCCATTTGGTGGGCGTGCTGACTGCAGCGACTTCTCCGGAGCGGTAAAATGTCATCCTGGTCTTTCTGAAGTAGGCTTGGAAGAATCCTATCTTTTTTATATCAGGTTTTAATAACCTGTAATAGCTGTGGTGCTTTCAAAGAGAGTATTTCCCCGTCGTCAATGACAGCTTTGCCAAAATAATTGGCGCGAATTGCGGCAATAGCCGTGCAGTTGGATGTCAGGTCGGATTTTCGTCCATCGCTAGGCAAAACCTGCAGTCGCGATTGTGTTTTAAACCTATCTTTGCCATGCGTCTCCAACCCGGCAGTGTTCTACAGTAAGTTGTCAAATACACGCACTTTGTTCCTGCTTAGTTCCTCTATAGTTCTTGTTAGGAATATCTTGGAGTGTCTCAGACAAGGAAGGTTTTCCTAGTGGGGTCCCTGTGCTTGAGTTCTGTCTTATACGTGCTCATCCCTATCCCGCAAAACGGCTCAGATCCCACAAACAATGTTATTGCACTCTTATTTGCTATAGATTAGTTTTCTCGATGCCACTGATTCCAGTGTGTCCTGGTACCAAGCATAATAAAACTCTGTTGTCTCTGTTTACATAGTTTAGTTTCTCTAAGCATTTCCAAACTAATTTCAATCTAATGGTCATAGAACTTAGCGCCATTATAGTTGCTTGACTGTTGGAGGAAATTGCAATGTTTTGCTACCGATAGTTCCTGCCAAATTCCGTTGAATACATCTTGTAATAGAAGTAATTTCCGCTTGAAAAACGCTGAGGTAACTTCCCATCGGCTCTGAGTATTGGGCTCCTAACCTTAATATCCTTGCATCTGTCCCCTTATCAGTTTTGGGACCATCCGTATACCGTATATCCCGTATTAATGGTATTTTTCTTTAGGAAGTAGGTAGATAATTCTCCTTTCCAGTATCCCTTGTTGTTTAGCTTCGTGAGAAAGTTTCTTTCGAAGCTGTATTTCCTAACCATTTCGCCGTTTGGTAGTCTGAGAACCAGTCCTCGTCCTGGTTAGTCAGTGCAATGCCCTATAGGCAACTTTGTCCACTACTATTCTAGACGTGAGGTCTAGAATAACGTCCAGCGCCCGTAATGCACACACATGTAAGTCGCAGCTTATCAAGAGTGTTCCTGATTGTTGTGACCTTGTGTGACCTTGTATAACCATCGCAGTATATTTGCGTTGCAGCCCCACGTTTTGCCTGCTAGGTTCCGATATATACTTGCTCATCCCCATTTCGCGGCTCTTGTTGCCTTATTTATAGTCAATTCAATATGTTTGTTCGCTAGAAGCTCTTTGTCTAGTGTTATTGCTAGGTATTTTACTTCTGTCTTACATACGGTCATTGTTGCATCTAGGTGGATATCTCATGCTCGAAAATTTGACTTTTCTGCGAAAGGTACTATAGTGGGTTTTGCCGCGTTCATACAGCGATCAACACCGTTCACTAGTGTCGAGTGATAGTTACGAACCAATTAGGGTGGAGATATAGGCAGTTTCAGATGCAGCAGCTATGCATGTAAATATTTAGGATCCATAAACGCAACACTTAAAACAAAGGTGAACTTGTTTCTCTGTAACTGCATACTGCTTCAAAGTCCGTCTATCATTGAATTTTATGTTTAGCCGAATTTGTCGATTTATCAATTCCGAGTACATCGATTCGAGTCGATTTGGTGCACGTTTCCTTTAAGGCCTGAATTCAGCATTTATACAAAACTACTATATTGCAACTTCGTATAAAAATGATTATCTCTATAGATTAACAATTTCATGTTGTTCAAGTTTTTATTAAAGATAATTGGAAATTGTTTCTCGATAGTCAAATGAAAATATCTAGAACGACGTATGTCACATGATTAAGTATAAAGTTCAGTCAATCATCCTAATCATGGCAGGTTTTCTACTTTCATGAGCACATCCCGCATTTGCAATGGAATTAGACTATATTGCATATTTTTATTGAGAGAAACGGAACACCACTGGCGGGGAACGAAGTACTACTGAGTTGACAGAACACATATGATATATTTCTAGAGTAGATTCTCAGAATTCTTGTTTTATTCTATTTTTGTACTATTGCTTCTTTGAATACTTTATACATATGCACATATGCATCTCTTGCTGGATATAAACGATACATAGAATAAATTATTTATATGCCAAAGTTAGTAAAGTAGATATGTCACACACAACGATAAAAATCGTGTACTATATGGTATACACAACATAGTATATATGTATACATACTAAGTTTTTTTGGCTTAATTAAGAATCTTTAGTTTTACAATTAGGTACCTAAAAAAATAACCATACAATTTACTTTGAAATTGCTGTTAAGGGTTAATATACATATGTATGTATTTATTCAAACATGTATTTACATGCTAGCCTCATATAGAGTGTTATCATCAATAAATGCCTTCAATTTGTAATGTCTGGTATATTTTTTGTACAATTGGTTTAGTGACCAATTATCTCAATTATCCAAATTACAGTCTCATTTGAACGACGAGCATTACGATATAATGGGATACGCTACAATAATAATCTTTAGAGAGTAAGTTCAACTCATCAACAGGTGTTAGCGGGTGTACTTAATTATCATTTTAATTAAATTCCTTTTACCCACCGTAACGCTAAACGCGTAATTAGATTGTGGTAATTGCGTACTTCCTTTTTATGATTTTTTTGAAAAGTGGAAATTGTCATGTTTTTTTATAGAACTTAGTAGAAAAAATAATTGCTTTTTTATTATCTCTTACTTTCTTGAAAATTAATTGCAATCATTTTAATTAGTTAACGTTTGTTTTATTACTGTGACTAAAAGCTCAATAAACTCTCTTTATCAATTATTTCAGTATCGCATCTTTATGCTGAGAATATTGCGAAGATGTTAGTATTTCAAATATAAGTAATACAGTTTAGGAAGTTGCGGATACTTATATTTCTTGGTTTCACTTTAAAATTTTACGTGTCACATATTTATCGAGAACCATATTTGATAGATAGAAATTTGTTTCAACAGTAGCATTACACTAAAGAGGTGTGAATTTTGGATGATCTACTTAACTTACAGAAACTTGTAAAGTTAGCTTATTGAATTGCTCGGCAAAGGTAACCTAAATTTTCACTCCTTAGTAAGGAAGGTCAATCGACGATCACCTATAGTGCTAGAACTACCGTCACATTCCTCGGTATTTATTTAAATGAAAACAAATTTCTTACCGAAACTTTTGTAATCTACGTCACTAACTTTTATAATATATAGCCAATGCATGAAGATAGGAATGTGGCTAATGGCAGCCAAAATTTCCAACAGTAGACATAAATGTTAAATTCTGAGCTTTCGAAATTGTTTTATTGCTTCATCAGAGAATTAGCTACAAACAATACAGTACAAATTATGAAACCAATGGATCCGAATGTAATCACACTTACAACAGAGCGTACATTAATTAGAGTAGCGTCAAAACACTTTCAATGGATATTACAACACATTAATATTAAATAACTACTGAAGTTACATATTAAAATTACTTGCAAAATCAATTATTAATTAAACGTGGGGAGAGACCACGCCAACAATGATAGCGCACGTGAGTAATTAGCGCGAAACCAGGAAAAGGAAGAACAGTTAGTGGAAATCAAATGGAACCAAATGCAAGATGGAAAGATATACTGTGTGAGCAAGTCACACAACGTGTTAAAGAGGTAGCGGCAAGGGCAAGTGGCAGAACAGCTATTTCTTATTATGAAAATTAATATCTATTTCAAATAACAATGCACCTACTCCCTAAAGAAAAATACCATTAATAAATATTACTTAAATGGTTAATGTCACTCCGGAAATTGATACTATTTCTATTTATGTTTATACAGGGTGTATTTGAAATAAAAGTAAAGACTATCAAAAATGGAAAGATATTATTTTATTAAACTTAAATCCAAAATATTCTAAATTCCTTCCCAGTCGCGAGAAAAAAAATGACAAAGATATTTATAAAATATTCGTCGCGCCACTGTTGAATATTTTCGAACGAATATACAGGGTGTCTGCGATATACAAAGCATGCTTTTAAGGGATAATAGCTACAACGATTTAGAAACAAAAACATATAATACACCTTGGGTCTATCTGTAAGCGTAAACGAGAAAAAAAAATATTTCTAAAAAACCTTATTTGGTCAAACTGTACAAGAAAACTCATCCATATTGCTTCTTAAATAACCAAAAAACCATATCAAAAATTTATGGTTGAAAATAACTGAAAACAACGATGAAAACGAATTATTTCATACTTTGAAATTGAAGCGTGGTGTCATTTCTCTGCCGCCACACTGTACTCGTATTCATTAGAAGCGCAGATGTAAGCCAAGCATCATCTGTTTATACGACCTTGAACTTGTATCGTACGAAGTCAATGGCCATACGTTTTAAAATAAAGGTACCTTTGCGTTTTTTTAATAATGTTATGACAATAAAATCGATGTTATGTTGAAGTTAGAGTGAAAAGGGCGTATTTAATAGCAGCCTCCGATCGGTAAATGAAAATTTAAGTTGAGGGAAAGTCGTATTGAACGAAAATAGTGTAATTATTGCAATTATGTTATGGCGCTTTAAGCTCTTTCGTAAAGGCTACTACAAAATTGAGTTCTTTTCTTTTATTTGTGATAAATTGGTGGTCCTAAAAAGGACTTTTTTGAGAGACAGGAGAAAATGTATTACAGGAGAGGCTGGATGTGTTGCAACACACGCCTGTAATCGTCGGGTAAATCTTGCACTGATCAGCTGCCGGTGTACAGTATGCATCGAAGTTTGTGACATGAGAAATAATTTTTTTTCTCGTTTATGCTTACAGATAGACCCAAGGTGTATTATATGTTTTTGGTTCTAAATCGTTGTAGCTATCATCCCTTAGAAGCATGCTTTGTATTTCGCGGACACCTTGTATGTATGTAGCGGAGGGCAAGTGCAGCGACAGGCGATATTTAACGTGTGCATTATTGAACTCTTCATTCAAAGCTATTTAAAAAAACTGACACATCAGCGTTATCTTGTAGTTTTTATAACATTGGCAGCTGCTTTCCGTCACACGCTCCGATTACTATAATCATATCAACTTTCTCATTTTAATTATTGAAATTATTTCAACCACGTCGAAAAGCGATGATTTAAAATGTGCTCCTAATGAACCTACACAACCTTTAGTAAAAAGAAGTGAACTTTTGTATCCAGGAAAGGGACACAGTTATCATGTGCACATTCCACAGTAAATGGGATAGAGCTGTGGAAGCTCTATCCCATCCCCTATCCTGGAAGATCTCCAGGGTGGATTCAACGTTAGACGCAGGAACCGCAATAATTATCCACATACTGGAAGAAAAACGGTGGTCGGGAGGACAACTTTGCAATACACTAATCCAAGAGTTGGTCCATAACCATACAAGCCAGTATAGGGCTGATTGGACTACCCATAGGTTAATGCAACCCATGGGAGTACGAAATAATTGCTTATAAAAGCGTTTATTGAAGGTGAAACATGAGGAGTTTAATAAGAAATTCATAATTTCCCAAAACCTATCCTTATTAATTGAAGTATGCGGTTGAATCAGATCCCAGTTATTAATTATATCATATATTATTGGAAGGGGTTTATTAGTGAATAAAGATACCACATCCAATGATATACGGACGAAGCCAGTGAGAGCCGACAACCGTTAACTAGATCAACGAATCGAAAAGTATCACTGATATTGTATCCAGTTTTATTAGCAAAGGCTAAAGATAGAATATTAGAAAGAAATTTAGATGAATTGTAAGTTGGAGAACCAACAAAGGATACGATAGGACAACCCTCCTTATGCACCTTCGGTAGACCGTAGTACCTGGGGAGATACCATTATGAGTGTCCAATAAGCGAAAGGTAATATCGTCAATTGCTTTATCATTATGAAATTGTTTCAAAACCTATTACAACGGTTTTGTATGGACATGGTCATTATTTAAAATTTGGTATGTATTAGGGTCAGACAGTAAGTTACTTGATTTGTCGATGTATTGGAACTATTTTGTAATTACAGTGACAAGCAAAGGGTCCTGGTTATTATTAAATATGAAGTAAGCCATGGCCGATGTAAATTGATGTAATAGAAATTTGTTTAACCCAGACAAGCGTTCATTTTATGAAAATAGTTAGTAAGAATATTTGTTATCTTTATCCTTACTTGACTACTAGTCTCGACTGTGGAAATAATCGCTTCTAAGTCCGCAAGGATCTGTCGACAAGTAACACTATTGTTAACCAACGGAATGCCAAATTTTCCACCGAGGTAAACAGGGTTGGATACGTACAATGGAATCGGAATGTCAGTGAGATTGACTACCCACTTGGTGTTACCATTACAAAGAATATTAAAATCAACTTTAGATTTTAATTGGTAATTTTAATAAGTATTGAACTTCATTAATTTATTGAATAATCATAATAATAATAATAATTATTATAATTGGTTCATAAATGTCGAAAGAAATTAATTGAAATATGTAACGGTAACTTAAAGTGCAAGCACTAATGTTGAATTTGATTGAGGGTGTGTTTAATATTAGTGAAGGGTATTGAAGTTTCTAGATTAAGGATATGTGGACCTAACCTATTATTGAATCTTGCACTCCTTGCTGACGTATGTACGTCCTCTTGCATTAACCAACAAACTACGAATATTCCCTCTCTGCGACAACGTAAAAGAGAAAGTTTTCCGCTATTCAATTTTGCAGATTTGGTGTTAAAGGTCATTAGTCTCTTGCACATCCGGCAGGCTTTGTAACTGTATGCGATCTTGATATTATTTAAAACACCCATCTGTAATCCATATTTGAAAAGAAGTACTGGCTGTACTCGTTAAGTTCATGAGGATAGGAATGTGGGTAATGGCAGTCAAAATTTCCAACAATAGACTCAAATGCTACTTTCGTTAATGTATGTATGTACACTCTGCTGTAATTGTGATTTATTTAGATCTATTCATTTAATAATTTGCACTGTATTGTTTGTAGCTAATTCTCCGATGAGAATAAAACAGTTGCAAAAGCTCAGAATTTAGCATTTGAGTCGATTGTTGGAAATTTTGGCTGACATTACTCACATTCCTATCCTCGTGAACTTAACGAGTATAGCCAGTATTTCTTTTCAGATACATACCTACATATAGCCAATATGAATTGAATAAATTCATATTCTAGATTGGTAAAGAAGATGGTTCTTAATATATAATTTATAGGACTGTAACAAAACCGTTATACACTTTCTTGTCCACTACTTGATATTTATTCAGTGATTGATAACCGAAAAGAACAAAACTGATTACCTAGTAAATGATGTCGCAGGTTTCCACGACCCGAGTCTCTATTATGAGGGTTTCCGGAAGTTGACTCTGTCGTGGTTATAAAATGTATACAGTACAAGGAAACGCACAAGATACCTATACAATATAAAACTTCTGAACAATATAGAACTTTGTTGAAATATAAGTCATGCAAAATAAAACTAAGACAATCGTATTAAGTTACATACCACTAAAAGCAACATTTAGTCATCATATTTATTCTCTGTAATTTCATCAGCATTGACAATTAACAATGCTAAAGCAACCAGAAACAGAATATTATATAATCTCTTAATACCAATATGTAACATGAAATCATGTGAAAATGCAATTAATTGCATCAATGCCTGCTACTCTTGTATAGCTTTTATTTATAAAAGTAGTTTCAACGATGAATGAAAACATCATTTCAGTGATTGAAGATGTAAGCTTCCAGCAAGTTTCAAATGAGAAGAGGGATGCGGAAAGGATTTACCTATTATTATGATTCAATAATGTGCTTTTTATAGCATCCTTTGTAGAGGACTCACCGTTCAATGCAAATATCGTACCGTGCGAAACGTGGATTCAATATGTATGTATTTTCTCTGAAGTGAGTGAGAATACCAGCGGCACTTTTTACGTTTCCCAATGTCGTTTTCGATTTCAATGGATTTGAATAATACAAAAGAACAGTGTTGTCGTTTCGGTATAATGTCGAGCAAAGGAACCGTAACTTTGAAATACTACTAGTAATTTTGTCATTTGTAATGTTTTAAATATTTATTGAGTTTACCGAGTTTATTTTAAAATCCTACCCATCCATTGATGATGTCAGAATTCTTTATATGTATGCATATGTGTACGTTTGTCTTAAGTATTACTTTTAGCGGTATTTTATTTTAAAATTCCTAATAAATTAAAGTAAGCCTTGTATTAGTTACTATAATTAGAGAAATGGTAGTTGCTGATAATTTTGTAATTTAGAAGATTGTATAAGCACGCGTTTTGAAAATAAACGAAAGGGAAATACTTTAAAACAAGTAATTTACTACTACTACCACAAGTCCTGAAGAATTTTTCGAAGGAGATTGTACTATTTTTCAACCTACGTTTCGTGACGAAATGTGCAGAGCTTCGGCAAATAAAAACGGAAGTCATCTTTACAAAAAACAATTATGTAAATTCGCTTTCTACTTCTGTATTCGCGTTCGCCCACAAATAACATAATTTTCATTCATTCATTTTCATTCATTTCTATATGTGCTGTGGAACATAACTAGGAAATTCTGTAACACTACAAATTGAGTTATTATATGATTTCCGGAACTTTTGGTAAAGAGAGCAGTTAATCAGTTATGATCCTTAGTGATCAGTCAATAAGAGTGAAGAAGGCGATATAATCTTTTATGCGTTAATTCTTCGTGAATAAGTAGCTTAAAAGTGTTAGTTTCCAAAAAAAACAAAAAGAAATTTAAAAAATGGCAC
>SMLS01066403.1:0-52344 GCA_004785975.1 Popillia japonica
AAAAAAATTGAAAACATCATATTAAAATATGCTTATAATGACCTACATAGTAACATAGAATAAATTGTTATAATCGTACTTTTATGTCTTCAATTTAGCAGAAACAAAAGCGGTTTTCTTTAATTTATAGCAACATTTACAAATTCTAAATCAAAATTTGGTAGTTAGTAGAAATACTAATTATGTAGAAGGTGTCGAAACAAATGGATGGTTAGATACATATGTAATCATATTTATGTATTATGTATGTATTATTAAACAGCTGTACAATTTCAAACAATTTCAAAACTTGCTTTTGCAATGCAAAATTGCCCCAATCTTTATATGGTAATTTGTTAAGATACCAATGGATTTAATTTTCTTTAACTATGACGAAGTCTAATACTTCCACCGACTGCGTATTCTACCATTTGGGGCATATGGTAGATGAACAATAGTAATATGTAGTTCTTTGAATGGAATGTATTTAAATTTCTCATCTTCTACTTTAGTTCACAATTATTGTAGCTGTTGTATTTTTTATTTCTAAAATCCTTTTCGAGGTTCGTATTTTATCAACATTAAGGCTGTTATTTATTACTATTATTATAACCTGGTTAGTAATATGTACAGAAACCGAAGGAGTAAACTATTTCAACACTACATATCTTCATAAATAAGTTTTGTAATTGACAGTGATTATATATTGAAACTAAAATTCCTTAAAAATGAATAATAATTTTTTAATTTAGTTACACATATTTTCACTAATACGTACATAAATACATGATTATTACACGTCTTCTATGTAATTAGGTGTAATTTGGAGATAATTGCAGTGAAAGTTTGTTTAGGTGAAGACAGGTCGTAAATTAGAATATTTTTAGAAATACAAGTCAAGTAACTTGTTTAGAAATACTGTGTGTAATAACAATAAAACTATTTCCACAGTTTTATTGATTACTTTACAATTACAAAGATATAAAGTAAATTAACAGAATAATACGATTTGAAATGCTCTTGTGTACGACAATTAACTAACACGTATCCGATACTTTACTGGCACAGAATTTGACAAGCAATAAGTCCATTAACGCCTCTTTCAATCAGCAAGCTGTAATAATTAACTTTGGCATCGCATCAACACGCTCCAGATACTCCGAGTCATTTACGGTATTAAATGCTTTGTGAAACTAATCGCTCGGGACGTGGAAAGTCGCAGTAAGTAGTTACTCATTGAAAATCAAGCATCTTCAGTGCCAACTTGCCCGATCAATTTTCGACAACACAAGCGCCGATTCTAAATTAGTGTTTGCCCAGCGTCGATTCGTAGCAGCAACATTTATCGCACGACGAGGGAAAATATATATAAACTGACATTATTAGTAGCAGAAGGGAAACGAAAACTTGAGTGAACGACAAATTTCCGGCGTTTATACAACCGAAGTTCGCTTACAGCGTTGGCGTACATTCTGTAGAAAGGGGCCGTTCTTATTCGGTTATTTGTTAAAGATCGCCGAGCTGAATAGATTATATATCTTGCAGATGCGGTGTCTTAAGTTGACATTTGTAGAATGCCTTCTATAAATAAAACTGACGAAGGGTTATTGTTGACGTTGATACGCTAGAAATCAATTTCCATTACGCAAATTGTTGTGTGAGAGCAACTACATATGTGTCACTCACATGTAATTTATTCTCCAGACTTTATTAGAATTTTTGGTACAAATAAGAACAATTTACTGATAACATTTACATCAAATTATAAATTGATCAAACGGATTTATCTAAAAACCAAGAAAAATAAATTATGTATTTAGTGATAATTGTAGACTAGAAAACAATAAAAAATTGTAAATACAATTCTATATATCATTAAATTTTTTTATCTTTAAATAATTTTGTTGATAGTGGCTAGTGGTTTATTACAATTATTTGAGACGAATTAAATGTCAATTTCTTCCATTGACGAAATTTGTAACGAAAACCTAATAATTTGTATATAGGTTTTGGAATAAATTGATTTTTAATCGAATAGTGTTTCAATTGACTTAGAAAGTAGAAAAAATATCCTTTTTTTGAGGGAAACTCTTCAAAGACACTTGCTAAGATCGGCGCCGGTAGTGTCGGATTTTTACCGACTAAAACCCCTCAGCTCCACTAGAGCTCTACACCGGAAACCGCTCTCCCATTACTTCGGTGTAGAGCGGTGCTGTTCGTTGAGACATTCTCATACATTCCTGCTTGGTTTGTATTATGTGTCGGATTGTTGTATAGGCGTGTAGCCATCCTTCTTCTAATATTACCAGACTTTCCATCATATTTTCGTCTGTGAAAGGTTTTGCGGGTTTGGACGCATAAAGATGTCTCGCTCTACAACAGGCGAAAAGAGTGTGTTCAACGTCATCCGGTGCTTCGGAAAACGAGCATTGATCTTGATGTTTTGTATAGATACGCTTGTAAGTTTCCATGACCCGAGAACGCTTGTGTAATAAAATAATCAACTTCTCTATAAGGTCGGTGTACCCACGTCCGAATATCTGGTATTAGTCTATGAGTCCAGCATTCGCAAGTGCCCTGTGTTCATTTCGTCTGCCATTTCTTATAGTTCTCTTCAATAGTCGCTGTCTTGGTCTTGCGGTTGAAGCGAGCTGAGCCGTTGCTCAGGATATAGTGCAATATGCGCTATGGACTCGAATACTCAGAGTTCTTTGGAAAGGTGTTTTCGATTGGACACGGCTTTGTACCAGGCAGGAGCAGCGTATAGGATTTACGACTGGACTACACTTATGAGTGGTCTACTTTTGGAAGCTCTAGGACCACTGATGTTTGGCATCAGACCAAGTAATGCCGTCGTCCCTTTTTGAGAGACCTTTTTATCTGTTCTGAGAAGGTAAACTTTGCGTCCAACCAGATACCTAGGTATTTAATAGCTTTGCTCCTGCAACTAATGGTGCCCTGCAAGCTGAAACGTATCGGAGCAATTTTCTTTTTGTAGTCAGCAATACGGCTTCGGTCTTTTCGGGAGCTAACTGCGGATCTCTTGACTCCATCCATTTCGCAACTCTCATGCCCGGTTTCTGAAACGTCAAACAGCAGTTATCTGTTTGGTATCTGGCAATTTAACAAGGACTGTCTTTGTTAAATCGCCAGATACTGAGCAGATAACTGCTGCTTGACGTTTCAGAAACCAGGCATCAGTAGCGCAGCGTTGCCGATGCTCATTACGCTGTCGTCACTTTTAACTGTTACCACTACTAGTAGGCATCGGCAAAGCCTACGAGCTTTACCTCAGCCGGTTGTTTTAGTCTCAGCAAATTATCGCATAGAACGTTCCACCAGTCGACCCAATACAGAGCCTTGTACAACTCTGCTGCTCACGCTCATGGTGTCTGTGACTTCCTCTGGCCTGAAGGACTATGGTGTATAATTCCTAGTAGACTCTCATCCACGCCTCTCTTTGTCAGTGCACTCAATATACACTGCCACGGTGCGCTATTGTATGCGTTTCTAAAATGCTTTACTAACTGCAATAACGATTTATTGCAGTTAGTAGAGTCTAATGATCATTCAACAAGTCATTAAGCAAGTCTTGTTAAAAAGTGACTTAAAGCAATCGAATAGCTGCTTCCTAATCATCCCACGTCCGCATCGGTCCTCGTCTAGGTTTCCCGTGGTCCACTCCTGCACTCCATAATTCTTTATAATTATTCATACGAGACATATGTCCGAACAACCGTAATTGCCTTTGTTCCACTCTTTCGTTTACCGGCACTACTTTAAACCGGTTAAGTACGCTACCGGTTCTAATTCTGTCTTTTCCTAACATTCCCGCAACACCGCAGTCCACGTTTCGCTCCCATTTACATATGCATTAGTATAAGTGTATGTATATACACTGTTAAAGATCTCCATCTTACAATTAGTCAATTAGGTTCCTTTGTAACTACTTTTTTCCTAATAAATAATTTGTTTAACACATGAAAACATTTATTTGTACATTTTATCCGAATAATAATTTCGTGTTCCATTGATCCTTTTTCATTGCCAATGGATCCTAAATATTTAAAGTTTCCACTTTGCTTAATATTTATGTTGTCGATTTTTATGTTTATAGACTATGGCAAGTCATCTGCACCAGTTCATTTACATACAGTTGCTCTAAATTGTTTTACAACCGTTCATAACTCTTTGGTCTTCTGTCAACATTTCTTTGCGATTTCGTTCCGTATAAATTTTGTAATCGTGATAACCTAAAGGTAAGCAAAACCATACTTATGCACAACAGGATGACGTATATAATGTTATCAATTAACGACATATCTCTGCCCTTGGTACTTGCAAGAAAATTTTAAAAAATACGAAATCCGATATTAGTAAATTACCTGGAGAAATTTAAGATCATATCTCCTACTCAACATGGTTTCGTTGCCGATAAGTCCACATTCGATGGTATTGGTCGAGCTCTTGAAAAAGTATACCTACAATCATTTAGACACTATAAATGCCGTTGCTGCGATATCTTTTGATGTTTCAAGAGCCTTCTACGTTATATTCGCTTTTGTTGGCTAAAATGCAGAAAATTGAGTTATATGGTGAAGCCTACGACTTATTTTCCTTATATTTATGTAATAGAGAGTCGGCTATCGCTATAACGATTGAGACGGATCATGTGAAACGGGAAAACAACTGTGATGTTCCTCAAGGATCCAAATTACACAGCTATTACAGCTATTGCTGTGAGAGCAAATACTGCCTGCCTATTGACCAGATCACGCACACTATCGTGTCTAAAACTGTGTTTTCTTTAGACTCCAGCGATAGCTCTTAGATAACGCATCTCAGTTGCCACAACGCATCGAAGCAGTCGTTTGCACACTTTATCCGGTCAATAATTTCGTGCCCCATTGATCTTTTTTCATTAACAATGGATCACTTTGCTTAATATTTATGTCGCCGATTTTTATGAGTCAGGTATTATAGCTAGTACTACTGTCTTCTCACTGTTGATTTGAATTTCATGTTTTTTTCTGTCGTTGGTTCCTTTCATTTAGTTTATTTTAGAATTCTTCTGGTGAGTTAGCCAACATTACTCAATCATCTGCAAGCATTGTTCGTTTATGTACATGTATATACTTGCTCTGAATTTAATCTTCTGTCTACATTTTTTGCGATATTTTACCGGCTTCGATAATTTTCCGTTTACTTGCCTCTCCCTCCCCCTCTCTTTGACTAATTGTTTTCAATACATTCTCTTTTGGTGCACTGTCGAATGCCTTCTCTTGTTCAGCAAAGCATGCATATATTTTCTATCAAAATTGATTGCTTTTTCTACAATCTACATATTTATACTGAAAATCAACTCTCTTTTCTAATATTATTTTATATACTACACACATCTAATTAGCGCATTTGTTACTTTTCCCTTTCTTATATATATATTGGTAATATCACTGCTAGTGTCCATTCTCTCGGTAAGCTGCTTGTTCTCCCGTGCTATGTTTATTATTCTATTCAAAATTTCTTTATCTTTCCATCTTGCTTTATTTGTCTGCTTTAGATCAGATCCTCACCTGCAGCTTTACCATTCTCTAGCTTTTGTAGTACTTCTACTTTTAGCATAGTTATATCTTCTGTCTGGTTCTCATCTTCCAATTCTCCATGCCATGTCTGAGTGTCTTGTTGTTAAAATAGCGGTACCATCTTTCCATTATTTACGAGAAGAAATATTTAGTAATTTTGTATACACTTTGGCAATGTTCTGTCTTGTTTTTAATGTATTTAATGCTGGTATATATGTATGTACAGTGAAATAAGGAAATAGTATTATTAGAAAAAAACAAACGTAGACCGTTCTACTCAGTTATAGAGCTACAAAAGCTTACATGTTACTGTTATAAACATGTTCTATTCTTTGTACAACGCATTGTAATAACATCACTTGATACCTATCTATGGTTTACAAGCACCAGTTGCCAATAACCACCATAATTTAGACTTGATGTAGCGATATGCTGAAGACACTTGATATACTAGTAACTATGTAGATAGGACCGCAGCTGTTGCCATACGAGCTCAAGTATTATAGACTTGTTAAGGAAGCAGTCAATAACATAATTGACAACTACCATTAGAAACAAAACCGTTAATCAACAATATTTGTATATAACCGCTAAACAAGTGGATAATTTATCTGTGTATCTGGTTCTGCCGATTGGAAACTGCCAGTAACTATTTTTTGCCATCAAGATGGAAATTGTTAATTTGGTGCATCTTATTGCTCATTATAGCCTTTGATAACATATGTATTAACCTACTAAATCATCAAGTTAAACTGTTTTATTTCAATTTTTTCTAACCGAATCTGTAGTTATTTTGATAGCAGTTAATGGAAATTCTTCCAAATAATTCTAAGGTTTTGCGCAATTAATTACATTATTAATGTATTTGAAACAGTAAGTGCTGCCACAAAATGAATTTATTTCTGGTTATTGCTCACCTTGAACTCTCTACTTCCCGTAAAGTATGCAGGAATATAATTGAACAGCAAGCAATTTAATATCCTAAGGCTGATTTCATTATTTACAAGCTTTACAAGCTTGTAAAGGTTTTGTCGAACGCTCAATATGGCAATGAATTGTATCGAAACATCGTTGAGTTAGGTTTTATAACCCTCGTATTAAGCAGTTTAACATCCTAAATTATTCCGAGATATATTTCAAGCGTATCGTAGGTAGAAAATTACTGAACTAGTTTCGGTCATAGTTCCACTAAATTCATTAGGTATGGCCTGTTTAGTAAAACGCAATATTTTAGACCAGGTAAACTAACCCAATTACTTAAATAGTAGATGGAAGGTTTTAGCGCAGCATAAACCCGTTGATAATAAATTTCCGTAGTTCTCTTCAAAGCGAGATGCTGCCATTTAATTTACTAATTAAATTATAGCTTTGATTCCTGGAACGGTCTGAATGATTCCATTTAGCAGTTTGTGACGTTAAATCTCTTAACCTTCTCCTATAGAAGTAATCATTATATTAATTAAAATTCGGGGAATCACAAGTGTTAAGTACTTGAAAATGTGAACTTTTAGTTTCTCTCAGCCATCCGCTTTTTAATTAGAAAATTTTGTTTACTAATTGTATAATAAATCTACGTGGAAAAATTATTTAGAGCAACATAGGTAGGCAGCACTTAACCGTCATATTTGTCGTCTGCTCTGCTGTTGTAATGTAAATTATTTATCTGATAATATTCTTACAGATTGTATAAAGTCATTAATTATTAGATTTCAAAACATAACCTGCTCTAAATTTATTTGAATAATCTATGGTGCTATCTTCAAAGGAATAAATTATGTGTTACAAAAAAATATCTTAGCTTAGAACAGCTAATGTGTATTTCTTACAATTTTTCTAAAATTTATTTAGAGTAATTATATTTTAATTCAAGTCCTTGTTGTTATAAAAGATTCTAAATCTCATTCTCTGGATAATAGATGTACCCTAATAAATCACATATTTGTTTGCCCTCCTCAGTTTGAGTCTCAGAAAGAATGAAAATGTGTACATCTATTTTTCATTTGTAATTTTGTTGGGCCTGCTATGCAAACAAACCAATAATTAAACTTAGAAGAAATAACATGTACAAACGAAACCAAATATGTACTTACATGAAGGTAATGTTTTACCAGAGACTGGGCTGAAGCAGCCATATAGATAGTTTTGAAAAACTGCCACAACAGCTTTCCGGACATGCTAAACGCCTTGTGGAAAAACTTGAGAGATCAAAGCAAAAATGATATGCTGATTATATCCAACAGTAGTAGTCCCTATGATACTATGAATGGTATATATAAGTATTATAGGTAAACGTTACCCTTGCTTAACTGCCTCAAGTGCTATCATGATACTATAACACACAGTCTTATCCAAAGAATTTTAGACTGACATACTGTGTGCTTATCGGGTTTTGGTATGAACATGAGGTTTTCGGTCAGTATATTGTACTCCATAAGACCGGTTCTAACCTATTCTAGTATGAGCTCCTCTTTGCTAATGTTAAAGAGCGTTTCTGTGCTGAATTTTGTAACAACCTGATGAAGCTGGCTAGTTAGGCCTAGATTATCTTTGCTCGAATGAAGATGAACTTTCATAAGCCGTTATCATGATTTGACATATTGCTTCCGCCATTGGTCCTACCATGACTCTACCGATAATGTAACATAAAATACAGCACTACTAGAAGTTTTCTTTCAAGTCATGACTACTATCTACAGATTGTATAATTCTAATCGTATTTGTTATAATGAGTGAATAGTTAAGACTCTCAATTTGGAATCAATGTATAGTTACGTAATATTAAAATCTTATAGCATTTATATCATTATTACACACATTTGTAGTAAAATACAGACAGTTATAGATCCAGTAGTAGTCCATATTACATCGAAACTTCATACATGTTAGCTTAAATTCAACGCTAATAGTTGCAATATTTTCTCAGATTTAGCAGCTTTATTACATCAAAATAAGTTGAACTAATGACAGAAGAGAATATCTTTCAGAGTTTTTCTCCATCCTTAACTATAATTTAGTGTAAAGTATAAACATCACCTCATCACATCCAGGAATACATGGATATTTAGATTACAATTTTGAAACATTAACATAAAACAGCAAGCACTGCAAATACAAAAGTGGGAATACAAGTATCCATTAACGTATCCAGCAGTTTTTACTCCGGAAACGTTGGCCTCTCTTGCAAATAATCGCGCCGGCATTATCGTTAAAACGGAACGTTTCGTGCCTCGTTTTTATTCACCGCGATAAGTGAAATGAAACGACGACTATTTGATGGCGGAGAGGAACAGCCCGTTGACCTACTGCTCCACTAAAATTACTAGCACTTTTCAGTTTTTTTTGTTGCATGAATTGATGAAATGAAAGTATCCGGTACACAATAATGGCAAGAATGATAGCGGTGGCGCTATTTTCGAGAGCAGTTTCCCTATCTTCGTGAGCGTAAACAAGAATCTCTCAAGAACGTCATCTCGGTAACATAAAAGGTACACGAATACGTGAGCATTAGAAGACTTTCTATTCTCTCCTCTATTTTTTTCGTCCAAGATACCGAGATACTCGGATCCGGTGATATTTACAAGTCGTCGTATATTGCGATTATTAAAAATGACCTAGTAGTGCATAAATCAGCCTTTCCATGGCATATTTTTAATTATCCTACCTATTATGTACCTTCATTACACAAAAAATCATAACCAACCATCATTAAATTTGTTTTAGCTATTATAATGCTATATATAGTAACATTTTCTTTTAAAATTTACTGCCTCCAGTTATTTGGCTGGCTATAATAAATTACTAATACTACAATCAGTATCTACAACTTGTTGCAAATTGCTTATAATGTGAATGTTTCCTGTTGACTACCTACTACTGCAGAACAGCATTTTTTTACCTAATTGCTAAGAGTAGAAGTTTCAAAAATAGAGCAACACAGAAATGTGGAATATTTTTAACCACGCTGGAATTTTATACGATCATAGATAAGAAAACGAAAATTTGGTTTAGATTTCAAGTATATAAATCTAACCCAACTTTCACAGCAAGAAAATTGGAAAAAATGATGAATTGAGTGATGTAGATTTTTTTTTAAGAATTATTGCATATTTAAGTATTTATAGTTGTTCACGCTACTGTATAATAGGTTAGCTACAAAGTATTTGCAGCAATATCTTTCATAACACACTAAACGTTGGAGTTCACTTTCCAGAGTTTACACAATATCGATGTATTTTGTAGAGCCTACAGTTCCACTTACTTCACTTGGCACTGACAAGTGTCAGTCTTCCACAAAGATTTCTAAATCTGACTTTTCTGGATAATTTTTGAGATACATCTATCCTAAGAAATTTCATTTCCGTTCATCGTCCTCAATTCCTCACAAAGTAGAGAAATATGTATGTATGTATGTATGTACAGGTTTTTGTTCATTTGTAATCTACATACAAGTGAGTAAATTTTATGAGAATCATATTGCTACAGCATAGTAACAAGTCGAGTCAAAAATATACTTAATTTACACTTTAAGTATACAGGCTGAGTATAAAGTGTTGCACCAAATGAGGTTATGTAGAAACGGTTTGACATCTGGGTTTGAGATTTGGTAACGTGGGATTAGATGATAGATACATATCCACGTTTTGATGTGTGTTTCATTTGTTTTAAGAAATTGGGAGGTAATTGGGAGTTACAAAAATAAATTTGTCCGAGATTGAGTGCATTGTCTATCAATAATTGTTGGATTCGATAATCGTAGAAGGACCGATTCTGAAGATCGTCATGTATTTAACAACAGTCACTCAAACAAACTCCCAATCAGCAGATCTAGCGTATCGCGTAGAGTGGAACAGTTTAATCAAGTAATAAGTGCAACAAATCTACTTTTGAAAGATCGAAAACAGAAACACGTGATGACATTTCATTACAAGTTTTGCTGGATGTACGTGAAACATCACAAACTGAAAGATCAATCAGAAGTATATTAAAGGTAGGCCAAATATCATCCGTAAGCAGATGTGGTTTATCTACTTCATTAAGACCCAGAAGGTGAATTTGATCACAGGTTGCAATTTGTAGAAATTAATACGGAAAAAAAGGGAATTTGATCAAAATTTTGTGAGAAACATTGTTTTTTCAGACGACGCCACGTTTATGTTAAATGATTTTAAAAGCAAACGTAACTGTAGATACTAGTAGCCCTAATAATCCGCATGTCAACTTAGAAGCTTACACGAAATATCTAGAAAAGCTTAATATTTCGGGTGGAATATTGGACGGAAATGTTATCGAACCATTCTCTATACGCACTATGTTAACGTCTGCGAGGTACTTAGAACTACCACAAAATCAAATTCTACCGAATATATAACAGATTCTGCCAAATCCAATAAATCGACAAGACTTGCACCCAGACATCCACCATGAGACCACCATTTTCTAGCGCAATGGCTTGGACGAAGTGGTCCGATTAAATAGTCTTCTAAATCTGCAGACATGATGTCGATGGATTCTTCTAGGGAAACTTGAAAAGTACTTCCTGTGAAATCGAATTTCCGGTACATCTTACACAAAATTTGGTAGGGCATTGTATATCTTTACGTACTGGCATAAAATTTTTTTCTGGATCTTGGTGTTGGTTGTCTCCCTAGTACTTTTTTCATATTGCAATTAATTTTTTTTAGAGTCTGCCTTTTGTTGTAAAGAACGTACAATCCAGTATACATATGGATGGAAATGTAAGTATTTCTTTATTTTCAAACATTAATTCTGCAGGAGCCTCTCCTTTCAAATCTAAATACCAACCTGGCACAAAATTTTCGCACTAAAACCATGTGATTTTGTTTCACAGCATTTCGCCAAAGCATCACTCCATACTTCAATTTTGCATAAACAGATGCATAATAAACAGTTAGAGCTGTTTCAACATTAACACGAATTAATGATACCCTGGCTACAAGAAAGAGGGTATTCCGGGTTCCAGTATACTTCAAAGCTGAAAGAAATACTAACTCAATTGAAAACGAACAGCCAGTAACCATTTTATTGGACCGTAAACTTTCCTTTCAACAATAAAAAAACATTTGGGAGATGAACATTAGCAAAACAGTGAAAACGACTCCCGTGTCCACCGAAGCTGATTTGTAGGTCTTATGTTAAGATATATTAAGTTTAGTCTACACAAGAGCGTTTACTGCGTTGATAATTGATAAGTGGTAGTCAAAAACTATAACCATTACAGTAGCATTGAGGATACTTTACACATGCTAGATTCATACTTTTTCTATACTAGATTGTATTCTAGGATTTTCTAAATACTTTTTTAGGTGGGAATACATCAAATCAATATGTGATGGCGCTAATAAACAGCTTTCAAATTCTACCAACTTGGCCAACATAACTTACCTTGGTTTCCAATAACACACACGCATTGCCAGATGCAATTAAACGCGTTGATAATGATAAGAAGGTACTGGGGTTAACTTTCAAATTCCTAATGGATAATGTATTTTATAGTTTTGATGATTATATACAGGGTTAGTATTCCTGTCGTATCTCCATCTCATTCAGCGCTACTATAGTGGGAGTGGTTTGTATATCAAATTTTGATTTTAAATTGTATGTTCGGGAACTGACACATGTACATTTGTTTTGGCAATTTATATTATACCTACGTATGTGTTTTATGTTATAAAATGTTATTGTAATTATATTTTGACAATTGCTGCTATCTCTCTTTATGAGGATTTATAGCAAGTATATTAGTAAATAAATAAATAATATACTGAACTTGTATATATTTTCCGATGTTGGCCAATCTGCCAAAAGTACTTCTGCGCATGTTCTAGTATAAATTTAGAAACAAAAATAGGACAGGATCTAGCTTTTAAAATAGTATATCATCTAGTATAGTTTGGTGCAAAGTGGCCTTTACATGATACTTTTTCTCACTATTTTTTCTAGTTTCTAGAAAATAGTATAGAAAAAGTATGAATCTAGCATGGTGTAAAGTGGCCTTTATGGTGGACTCCTTTATAGGTTTCTGTAGTGTATTACGATAAAATATATTTCTTGTCTTTATATACATATATCCTTGTGGTTTATAAACTCTACCATAAAGCTACCGAACATTATAGTTTCATACATTCTTTCTTTTTGTTTTCTTGCCGATCTCTAACAGGATAACATGCAATTTATAATTTTTTCTTGACATAAAAGGTCCAATAAAAAGTTCCCTAAAAATACTATTTTTATTGTTATAGTTTTCACGTTATATATATCACATAGTGTTATAAATTAAGAAATGTTAAAGGTACGAACACGGAAATATATAGTGCCTAAGAGACTCTATGATCTCCAAATGTGTGACGTGCGAGATAATTACTGGCAATCTGTAGTTTTCTTTCAAATTAATTAGGATTTACATAAATGATAGAAGAAAAAAATATATAAACTGCTTATGCTAATTATTTTCTCATCTACCGTATATTGAAAATCAGTCAAAGCTTTACCATAAAATGGTAATTATTATTTTATACACACAATTACAAAATATCTGATTGGAGTTTTCCTTGAACTTATCTTGCAGTTACAAGAAAACTGTCTTTATCTAATTGTCCTTAATATATGAATATAATATATTAGGTACATTAAAGTAAACCATTTTTGTGACTTCGAATAGCTGATAATTTTAGTTATCAGTTTTCTTTATAGAGACTTCCGAAAACGATTAAATAAATATTAGCCAATATGTATATTGCACAAAGCAATGTAAATGCTTATCAAACCAGAAGGTTTAGTAACGATTCTATTGTCCGTCTAGAAAGTATTATTTTTCTTAATTTTATTTCCATATTTCTTTTCTGTTAGATCCTAATACAAGAGTAATCCATTAAGCAGGTTGTAGCGACAATAGGCCAATATCCTAACAACATCAACTGTCAAATATGTATTATCGATTGTTATGACACTTAATATTTGTGATATAATATCACAAGCGGAAAAAAGAAAGTTGGTGGAACATTTGTATAGCACAGGTGTTCAAAACGTTAAAAAATTAGTGCAATTTACTGCAGTCAGAAAAGATTTCGAAAACTGGCTAACGGATTTTGAAATCAACGTCAAATAAGAGTTTGTCCAAAAAACCGTTCGCATTTCACTGAAAGAAAAGGTTACTTAACAAACTATTCAAAAGAAACATTTCCAAGACGATAATTTTAATGATATTTTTATATCTGCCTTCAATCAATCACGCGAATCATCTAAAAATCCTATCAAGACAAAATATTACTGTTTCCAATTGTGTTTACTGTGTTTACAAGTTTCCAAATGTTTCACTTAAATAATGGTTTGGTTAGCTATCTCTGAACATGGCACCGACAATAGGAGCAAGTATTGTGGAATTCGTAATTTTTCGTTTTTGTCTTCAAACCGCTCATTCTTTATATCCAGAGGGGTTGCGTTTTCAAAAGGATATTGCAAAATGTAATACGTCGGCCTAAACTACATCTTGGATACAAGAAGAACACTTGGCAGCAATTCCATGGTCAGTAGCTTCCCCAGATCTTAGTCTCATATAAAACGGGGATTAATAAAAATGAAAATAAAGAAGATTTAATGCGTTAAGTTTTACAAACCTGGACCACCATAACCGAAAAGTAGAGTAGTGACTTACTTTCAGCAGTACGTCAACGTTTAGATATTTTGTTATTCAAGCAATAGAGTATGTATACACTGTAAAATTATAATTGTGCTTCTTGTTTTTCGGGCCCTTTCTAGGCTGAATATAAATTGACTTCAGGAGAGTTTTCTCAACATTGTGATATAAACTTCGACGAGAGAGCACTTTGTCTTGCTGTCTTAAGTCTTCGACCCGCGGTTCTAATTTACCAATTGTTTTATTTAAATAATCTATTAACTTCCTCTTTCTTTGGTGTTCTAAAGAACGATCAAAATTTATTATTATTATCATTATAGTTGTCGTGTTGCTATATATGTGAATTATAAAATTGTATGAGAAAATTTTCTTCAGATATTACGTATACAGTATGTTTATGGCCACCCCAGTTATCTAAGAAAGAGACAGACAACGCTGAGAGGGTCTACAAGCGTACGTATTTTGTATCTATCTCTTTCTTATTTGACTGGGGTCGCTGTAAACTTCCGGTATATGTTAGATTGGCGAACCTCTACCTTTTGGATAGAACAGTCTTTTATTGTTTCAGTAATATCTCTCAAGCTGTGATCTGTTGATCGGATGTCTATAACTGCTGGTCTGCTATTACTTGTATACAGTAAACGTAAATTTTTAATTAGGGTCGGGAGCTCACTTCAATGCATGTAGCTGCCAGCTTTAGCAAAAGATAGAGAGTATGGGTGGAGAGGCCGGGCATTTATTCGCATGTTGGATGCATCACGCATACCTCAGTGGCATCGCTGCAATATGTTCCACTTTATTTAACGCCATACGGCTTGTGACATCTATCCTTTTCTAGCATCCTAATTAAAAATTTACGTTTACGGTATAAGGCTACTGCCGGCTGTGTGATCCCTTCTCCTCGCTAGTGGTTTCATAATTTTTGGACACTTTCAAGCATTTCCTCTGTTATGTACCATCACGGACTTTGGTTATGTCCGGTATCTAGCGGTACAGCCTGCGCTCCTGTCACTACTCCCTTTAAGATAAAAGGGACATGGTGACAGGAGCGCAGGCTGTACCTCTAGATACCGGACATAACTAAAGTCCGTGGGTGTACATTCACAAGCTGCATTAAGAAGGGCAACATCAAATTGTTTCTAAGTAATTCTTTCTTCACTTGCGTTGATCCTTAGTATTCGATTGCAAAGTGGATCATATGAGGGTTCCGTAAGTAATTACGGAGTACGATTAAGCCAATATAAATGAAATCCTTGATCCTTGAAGAGATAACACTTCTTCTGTATAGTAATAGCGTTGCGATGTTTCTTGATTTATTGCCCTTTTCACTAGTCTTATTTGAGACCAAGGTACGCACCGACAGGACTTATATTCAGTCAAGGACGATGTGTAATTATTTGTGTAATCCATATAGGTAACCAAATGCATCTCGATGACATCTGTCCGATTCCAAAAGGAAACTTTGCGGGTCCCCAAACATCATCCAGGCAATTACAATTTTTTACGCGTTGTTAGATATTCTTTACAATACATGCTAAAACTTCTATGTACGGTAGTGCCTGCTAAGCTAACTAGAAATCATAAGTAAAACAATCCTACAATTTTTATTTTGGTGCGTTCAATTATTCTACTGACAAAATATGTATATGCTCAGCAGTCTTGATTCTAGCTAGCAAACTTGCCGTATTCTTTTATCCACCTTGTTTATCTTTTGAATATAGTATCTTCAAGAAAGCAGACTAGTTAAAGGCCAATAATTGTATTTGATTCCAGTAAATTCTTGCTAATGTAGTGAGGAATTTATAAATGTTTACTTCAATTTTCCGAGTATTGTTGTCCCACAAACTCTCTTTCTTAGTTGGCATTTTTGAAAACTGAAGAAAGGTTGCTAGCCAACAAAGAGCATGCTACACTAGTGCTATATAAAATCAACATTTTTTTGAGCAGCCTAACTGTCGGCTTAAATATAGATGTTTAATTCTGTCACGTATTTGTTTAGGCACTTCTGTATCCAGAAATTTAGGACATGCAATTCCGCTTAGCATTTCATTAGGGTAACGACGAGGATTTTAAAGGATTCATATTAAGTGAACTCCAAGTTTTGTTTGTGACTTTGGTCACCTCGGATACATCTATGTACATATGTATCAGTCAAAGTATCCGACGTTTAATTTAATGCCTATTCAATCTGAACTACATTCCTTAATGCTTGAATATAATATTCTGAAGTATCACTCAAAATTTAGTGCGATAATATGTGGTGACTGATCTAACGATTCAAATTTATTTTAATGGGATATAAACTCTAAGCGGCTGTCTCGCTCTTTACAATGATACAACGTTTACGAAAAACAACAGTACTGTGCTTGTGTTGGTCGACTACTATATTTTAATATCCAGCCGTACTTTACAATTTGATATAATTAATTGAGTTTGAACCTTCAGTTTTCCACAAAAAGCCTTAGCATGTCCAGAAAGCAAGTTTTCAAATCTTTATCCCGGAATGAAGTGTAAAGTGCTGTAAAATAATGAACCATTTATCTATAAACTAAGATTTTGTTTTTTGTACACAATATTCCAGGCTGCAAAACTTTTTAGCATTATCTGAGCACCCATTAAAAGAAAACGAATTTCGGAAATGTGTTTCTGCGGCATTGTTTCATTATACATTATTATTACCATCATAAGTCACTGGCTGTTGGTATAATATTAAAAGAAAAACGCAATTAGCTCCCAAATATGTGACTTCCATTGAATATACATATGTTTTAACCAAAGAAAACTCTCTAGGGTCGTATTAGTAGTACTTCGTTAAAGCAAGGATAAGAAAAGGAATACAATAATTGTCCTATAGTTTTAGTGGAGTGTTTATAGTTTACAACTTTGCCTGAAGTACAAAACAGGAAAATATTTATGTGGGGAGAATTTACCAAAACTGGAAAGCTATTTCTCCATTTCACAGTTATTTGTTGTAGTTCTAAAGCATCTGTAGTAAACCAGAATAAATTTGTATTTAAATAGAGATTGCGGTGTCAATTTATTCTTACGCCTCGTAAACCGCATAGAACTTGGATTTTATATATGCCTTCAACTTCAAGATGGCATATATGTACATAATTTCGTAGACGCTATACTGTGATAAGAAACACAAATGTTATATATTAATCCCTTTATTGTGAAAGGACTCGCAGTCTTTTAGTTGCTTAAAAAAGATGAAGTCGTAAATTTTTCTTACTCCTAAGAAAGCTAACTACCTATAAATGCAAAAATACGTTTATGAATTAAAAACAATAGAACTTGTTAATAACCAGTTCTTATACACCATGGTATCGCAATAATTGTACCGAGATGATTTCTAATGTGATCATTATAAATCTACAGAATCTTCTTACAATCAGCTACACCAATATCTACCTACATATGTACATAATAAGAACTTTGCGCGATACGTGCGACCCGAGCACATCGGCAACATTAAAGCAGCAGAATGTCGTGCATTTTTTAAACCTTTCACCGCGGCGTGATCCCACCTCGGCCAAAGGAGAAAGTGTACTGGAGTACCAGAGAACCAAAGAGTAGGTATACATAACTAACTACATGATGAAGTCAGTCTGTCAGTGTGTCTTTAGAGCATTGGGTTCCTGTTAGACTCAATCCGAGCGACCGATCGCCTTGCTTTTGCACATTCAAACAGAATAACAAAATAATCGACCGATATACGGACACGACACGGATATAGTTACGTGAAAATTGTTACAGAATACGCCGAAAATTAGCACAAAGTTGTTCATCATTCAAATCGTGTTTTCGCTTCTTTATCATTATTTCGGACTAATATAGTATGACGGTCGTGAAATTTTAAACAAAATTTTGTAAGTAGATATTCGCGAGGTATAATGATATTTAGGCAGTTTACTCATTAAAGGTAGGTAGGTTAAATTTGTTACATTATCCTGAGAGTAGTGAAGTAGTGTCATTACTAAATTTTTAACAACCATTTTCAAGATTATAATAGCGAAGAAATTCAAATAATTGCTAAAGGCAAAATAAAATGTCAATTTATCTAAAATTGTGTTTGAAATTTTAGCCCGTCTGAATCTAATTCATATAATTCTTTCTGACGGATTTCACAAATTTTTGTACTAATTTATAGAACAGAACAAGTAGTTCAGAAAAAAAATTAGTTGATAACTAAATGTATTATCTACATTTCTGCTGAAAACGTGTTGATTTATAGCTGTAACTATGTAACATTCTCTTAACTACATACTACTGGTTTGTTCAGTTTTTGTTTAATGATCTGAGGTGTTGTAGAGAGCTAACAGCTGTATATTTCGTTAGGACAAGCATAGAAGGTGGAAGCACCACGTTATCCTAATAATTCTTATTGTACTACCTATTGTATTGCATTACCTGTTATTGTTATTCAAACTGTCTGGTGCTTAATATATTTTGGCCCGCAAACCAAACATCCACTTAGTTACTTACCTAATGCAGGAAATTCTTCTTAAAGAACAATTTGTTAGCCTCATTTCTTGGTGCTCTTACACATATAAAAGACTGCAGAAGTTTTCTGGTTGAGTACATCTTAAGCAAAAAATTGCGGACATGAAAGCACTCTCTAGTATCGAGCTTATACCCAATAACTTACTTAACATTAAGATTTAACTCATACTTAATACAAAAGAATAATGACTGAAGACTGAAATTGCTTAATTTAGGCATATGAAATAAGCGAACACTAGACATGTTATTTTTAAAGCATACTTAATTGTGAAAGCCAGAGTTTGTAAAGAAACTATGTAGATATGACTGCTTTGTAGGTTAAATTTATTGAACACACTTCTGATACCATGTACATAGATCAATTAAGAAATTAGTAATTAGTCTTCTTTTTATAAGCCTTTCACTTCACTGATTCTTTGGATTTTTTGCCGTTAGAAATCCTAACCTTTAAGGGAAATTTTACTTTTACTTTGAAGTAAACTCTTGTAGTTTCCAGTAAGCATTTCTATGCCTAAAACGTTGCTATAACTACAGAAATTGCCATTGTTATAAGTACCATTGTTCCAAAGTTTGTAACTACCTTTATAAATGCCATATTCTACTTTGCAGCTTTTATAACACACACCTTTGCTATTTAAAGTAACTGAATCAATATTTTTTATGTATTGTTATTATATTTCGTACATCTTGTACCACCATCTTCAAATTTAATTTCTCGGACGAAGAACATATGGATAAAACTAAAAATTTTATAAGACAAAGCCACCGGCTTGTTATATAGAAATTTTGTGTTTTAAACTTCACATTGTTTGATGCATTGAATTTAGTTAAAGAATCTTTGACTGTACAGTACGTGCTACTAATGAGGGGATACAGGTAGTGTCTTAAAATAGCACAAAAATATGCTGGTGTACACAAACCATCCAGATCTAATTAGCACGATTTTATATTTTTGATGTAATGTAATTTTAAAAAAATATATATTATTACTCACAGCACAATTAATGCAGCATTTCATAACAATTATATTAGACATACTTTGTAATTTGGTGGTGAACAAAATCAGGATTCGATTTATTGTGGCTTAGCTATAATGAATGGCCAGACTCTTTCTGGTAATACTTTAAGATTTCTTATAAATGAACTCGCTTCATTCTCGTACTTTTATGGTAGATGTTTCTTCTCATAAGTTAGTGAACATCTTCCAATTAAAAAAAAATGTATGCAACACGCATAATTTCCTATTAACGCTACATTGTTTGCAATACTGTCTCTTTGATATCCTTGTACTTAAGTGCAAAAACAAAGAAAATTAATCAAAGAATTTATTATCAAAGACACTTGTGTATGGATGCATATATTAACAACTTTATAGCAGCCACTTATTACATTACAAATGCTAATGACGATTGTTTAACACGAATTGTTTTGAGAATTAAGCTATCTTCATAATGCTGCATTGTTTGTGCTCTGCCATTAAAGGTAACTGCAACTGTCCATTGTAGCAAGCCAATGCACAGATACCCTTTTTTGTCCAAGAAGATCTTTATCTTATGAATAATCGAATATTAGAATGAAATACAATATTGACATTGTAAACAGGACAAACAAAATTCTTCAGCAGTTATCAAAGATCTGGTTATACTAATCGAGGTTTAGTCACTCAGCTTTCGTTTGTATTAATGAATTTTTGCATTTGTTTGCTTTTCAAATGGACTTTAATCCACTGACTTTGTCGTATGCAAACATTCAAGCTGAAAGTAGTTCACAAAAATTTGAGTGATAAGCTAGCTCCTTATAGATCAATTATGTATCTATCATGCGACCATCTATTGTGGTACTTTTTAGTGGAGATAATAATTTGTCTACAAGAAACTTTGCAAGAAACAAATACTTGTCGTGTAAGTGCTAAATTGATTCATAATAATTATGAAACACATACAACATATGTATAATGTCAAACTAAATTCACCTTGAGGTGGCAAACGATATACCGCTGAATTTTTGCGAACTATGATTACAATCCATCAAATTTTAACGGCTGCGCAGGAGTATTATCGCTAAACTATTGTTAGTTAATTCAATAACTGTATTTCTATGCATATTCGTTGCGGTACTACGTACATATGGCATTGTAGGAAGTAACTTTTAAGTCATAAATCAATACTGTTTAAACTATCATGACCGGTGTTATAGCATCCATGAATAGAACTTCCAATTATAATTAAATTGAATTAATACCTGATAGTAATGAATAGGTTATTTGTTTTGCTACTGAATTGAAGTTGGAGTTTTTTAATTGTTTATAACCCACTTAAAGTAGCTTGGCGAATGAATTGTTGTATATAACGTTTTTACAAAACATGAATTGCTATGTGAGAAATAGTAAATTAACCTTAAATACCTGAAAGTTTGACAAACCGGGACGTGAACATTTTGCTACACCTTGATTGATTGATTGATTGATTTTCATCAACGTAGGACGGTCTTTTAACATCCCTAACAGTGCGGCCTGCAAAGCCTATTGTATTATCCCTACCTTACAGGGTAGTTCCCTTGATAAGGTTTAGGAGCCTATTTGATAAATCTTCCTCCAACGGCGATTCCAATGTGCTTTGCATAAAAAACTTTCATTGGCGTAGTGCTGTGTATTCGAAGAGAATGTGAGAGGCTGTTTCTTCCTCCTCATTACATAGTCTACATAATGATTGATCTTTGTGCAAGTGACCTTTTAGATAGCCGTGTCCTGTTAATAGACACGTTATTGCCCTCTGCCGAATCCTGTTTACTGCAAGTAGGTCAGCAGTTAATCGTTCTGACGGTCGTTCCAGCATCCGTTTTCTGTGTCTCTGTTTAGGTAGATAATTCCAATTTGATTGGTATTGTTTTAAAGTCCATTCATTAATTGCACCGCGTACTGAACTCTTTGTAATGCCTAGACCTGGCTAGGGTCCAGTAAATTTCATTTGGGAGCCTTCCTTCGTTAGCTGGTCTGCTACCCACCCCAAGTTAACTTATTTGTATTCAGCCAGAATAGTTTTGCAGACGCTCCCATACTAGCTTGTAGGCTATATGACATCAAGCCCTTAAGGTTGCCTGGCTACTAAAGAGAATGTAAATCGTTTCCACTCGCGGCTGTCGACGCAGACTCCAGGTTTGTATAGCATATATTTCTGTTTGAAATACCGTGGTGTATCTCCTAAGTGGTTCACACACTTTATAACACTGGTTTTCCTCATAGACATCAACGCCGGAATTAGTACCTGTTTTCGACCCATGCGTGTACCAGTTTTGGGTTGTCAGGTTTCTCCATTCTCCATTTCTTCACTCGTCCCAATTCAAGTTGAGTATTGTAGGATTTGTCACAGGAGATTCTGATGATTGCTATGTCACTGCCCATATCAAAGATTGGATTTCCGACTACTGTTTCTATACTAGTATGTCCCGACACATGGTGGGTTTTCTAGTTATTAGTGTTCCTTAATGTGTACGCTTCCATTCTTGGCTCTCCCAAGAATGCGAAAAAGAATATTTCTGAAAACAACTTTTTATCTGTTTCACTTATAATAGAACTCCAGTTTTCGGAAGTTGCGCTTTCGTTTCTAGCGTTATCGTTTACTGCAGACCACACAACAATATTGTCCATCTTTATTTCTACTCTAGTTCTAGAACGACCTTCTTCTTATTTGCTAGTTCATTTTAATTAATTAATTATTTTTAATTAATTAATTGATACCTTACTAAACTGCCTTCTTTATTACTTGTTCATTATTCCTTCTCGCCACTACTTTGCTACCTTTTGTAGGTACAAGAGTTCGTCGTGCTTTAGATCATCCCCACAGCACAGTCGTCCTGGCTATCTAAACTTTCTGGATTTATATATTCGTCCTCAACAAGGGTTGCTCTGTTCCAAAATTGTTTAGTAGCGTCAGTACTTCATCAATATATCTTTGTAGATATAAAACTGCAGTATGATAATATGTATCCCAATAATACAAAATCCTTTAGAATCAAGTTTCACAACCTATCCTGTTAGTGATAAATGATTCTCCATCCTACTTTGCAAACATGCTGAATTTCCACTACCTTATATTTCGAGCATTCTAGATCGTTTGAGGGATGCTAGATATCTTTCCAGTTTGGATGTTAAATCGGCTTATTGGCAGATTCCTGTGGCTGAGGATTCTCGTCCTCTTAGAATTTCAATTGAATTGCATTCATGGCAAAATAAAATATCTGCGCAAATTTTGCTAAACAAAGAACCCATATTATTAGTACTTCTATAATAATAATAATAGTAGGATGAAACTAGCTACTCTAAATACTTAACTACCTTTTGCGTGGTTGTATACCAATCTACGCTAACGTTTATTCCATCTAGTAAAAAAATTGGACACACATACTCACACGCATAGTCTAGAGTTAAGAAAAACGCATTTTTGCAATGATTTTAACACTGAATTCTTCGATTGTTCTTAACTTAAAATACACAAATAGTAAGTTCGATTCAGAAGTTTATTTTTAGAGTTATAGACAAAAATCAAATGTTTCATCATTTACAAAATGTTACTTAAGCTTCCTTTGTAGTATCGATTCAATGATACAAATTACCATCTTAGTCTGATTTGCTAATTTTGTAATAATCCACGATCTGTGACTATAAAAATTGTAGCAGTTCAAAAATATTTTTGTGCTAGTTTCAATACATTTAAAAAAAAAGTCGAACTGATAAAAATTTTCATGTTAGCTATTTTAAAAACAACTTGTGTATCTAGATGAAGAGATTAGAATATTTGCATACTTTATAATGTTGTAATTAGCTAACCTTACGTATATGAACCTGAGGTTATAGGTTGAGACCATACCTCCATATTATATGCAATAACCTTCTCACAATTAAACATAGAATTATATTGTAATTATGCATCAATTACAGTGTTATAATTACTAATATTAAAATCGTTAATAAACTTAAGCAAGGCAAGCAGAAATTTATGACAACCTTGTTTCTTAAATAATAGCAACAGATTATTTATTGTAATGAATGCATTTTTTCTTATGCTTAAATCTCAGCAACAATTTGAAGATAGACAAGAAAAACATGTTAAGTTACTACATGGACACCTCAGTAGAAATATTTAGTCTCATATCTTTTGCATCGTAAAAACTTTTTTTTACGACAACATAAGAAGGGCGCTGCTTAAATCAATAGCGGTCTCTGGGTTCTTACACAAAGAGTATGCGATTGCTGTATCCATATGATAGTCTTCCATAAGAAAAACTTGGCTCGAATATTTAGCGTCATAAACGAAAATGTGATATTTTGGGGGATCGTTGCTTTATTAGAGTTGGTTTTTAAAGTACGCTTTGGAATATGATATGAGATACGTCACGATCCCCTTAGAGTTATTTTCGAGTGCAAATCTCTCCTTTTGCGGATTTCTACTAGGAATTTAAGGAACCCTCCAAATCCACTATGCCGACTTTCCCCGATTTTATTGTTGGTGAAAAGTTTGAGGACATATGAAGACATATTTTGTTGACTTGCCTAATTGGAGTTTAACTTAAGAGTACATATAAACACAATCTGTGACAATGAGAAAACTACTTATAAAGATGCTTTTTAATATCTGACACAGACCGTTGTAATCATTATTGTACGAGTATTTTCTTTAGAGTTCAGTTAATGCAATTACATATAACGAAAAGTATGCACATTTTGCTATGCGCTAAATGAAGTTTATATTAATTAGGCGTAAATTTTCGAAAATATTTTACCGTGTAATGCTTATTTTAAAGAATTTAAATAATGTACCTACACATGCAAGTTATATCTCTCCTTAATTTAACCTTTGGTCCCGTTAGCAGTAAACCCTTTTAAATCTAGAGGTTTTGAGCTGGCATTTCGATCAGAACGATTTTTAAATAGCTTCAGCGTTGTATGCGGCTTCCTGACTGAGAGACATCTGACGAGCGAATAATTAACTTAGCGGTCATTTCGAGGTACGGTTTGATTAACAAAAAACGAAAATCTTCTCATTATTACAGGATATGTCCCGTAACATTTTCCGATAAATACGTAATGTAAAAAAATTGAGATGGGATAAATTCAAGTTACATAGATGAAAACAATCACAATTATTTTTTGTATTCTTGTATGTCTATAACGAAGCACTATTATGGAAGCTTTACAGATTGAATAAGTTGATCATCCAAACAAGTATTATTGCGATAATTTGTTGTAGTATATGCTCTTCTAGAAATTACCAATAGATCAGTAACGCATTGCATATACTGCATGCGCATTATACTTTTACCTGTCATTAAAGTTAATATCATAGTAGTCAATAACAATTCTTAATACTATTAATACCGTTATTCTAAAATTTATTGCCACTAGAATGCATATCATACATAACACATTGTAATTAATAACTAGCTAGGAACTGCTGACGTTACTCATGTTCATTGGCATTTCGATTGTGAAAGTATAATTATGTATGTATAGGTGACTAATCGCAGCTAAGGTACTTGTCGCATATAAAAATGTGAACTACATACGTCTATGTCTACTACAGTAATATTGAAGACAATAATATATGAAGGATATTTATAAATACGGTGGTCATGGTATTTTCTCTGGTTCTCGATATTTTTCTAATGAACAATATAATTTTGAAGTATTTAGTTAAGAAGCTGTCTAGAATGTACGGCCATTACATTTAAAAAATCATTAACATCTTGTAAGGGAAGGTTACCACTTTTTAGTGACATTTACTAGTGTAATAAAATTTTAAGTAATGCGATAATTACAAAGCGCATCATATATACTGCTACTTCAATGCAACTTGTAATGAATCAAATAACTTAATACAATACAAAAAAGCAAGCAATACAAAAAAGCAAGCAATACAAAAAAGCAAGCACGACATTAGCCTTCCGCATCCTAAAGTTTAGGAGAACAATTTATGCGATTTATGTAATTTTTGCTTTATTTAATGATGAATGACATTTTCATGCTTCTATAAGGTAGTAAATAATATAAGTACGTATATAAATACAAAAATAAACCAAATACAAACTAAAGTAAAATAACTGCACAATATAACATATTAACTCCAGGTTTTGCCACCAATATGTGTGACATCTTCAAAAGCAGAAATTGGGTTGAGAATAATAAAAGCGTTGGACGTCAAAACCTGCTGACAAAACAGTGGTGACTTACAGACATCATTCAAAAATCTATCCTTTTTCCCTTTCAGAAGGGAAAACATAAGTATTATCCAGAAATTTACATTTCCACATGGTTTCCAAAAGCAGATATTATATCCTTAGTAAAGTCATCTATTCACACACTCCCTAAGAAAAACAGACATTATGCGCTGAACAGCTAAACGTCTCTCAAGAAAACTTGTCTAAATTAGTGCGTAACAGCTATGAATTCTCTGCTAACAAGGACGAGGTAATGTTTCATGCTGAGGGAAGTAATACTAGTCAGCTTGGAAAAATCGCACTATGTAGCTAATATATCACATCTTTTACAAGACTTATATTCCGCATCAAATGATCACATCTGAAAATTTTACCGCCAATTAGTGCATTAATGGAACACGCAAAAACTTGTGATACCAATTATGTTACCAACCTACATACCTCGGTCGTCCACTTACACGACACTACGTTCCACACCTTACCCTTCCAAACCTTTCACTATATTAAACTTATTTCTGAAATCTATGAAATTTATTAGTTTCGACGTCTTTTGACTTCTGACCAAAGCTCTCATTACACTAGTTCATCGTTATAATCTACCAATTAATAATAATAAAAGCCAAGCAATCTCTTGTTCTAGCAAAGCCAACCAAAAGATATCTCGCTTCAATCTGGTTTACCTTTCAAGGAAAAATATTGAAAAGAAACTTGTACAACTACTGTGAGAATCACACACTAACATTAAGACACAGTTAGTCGAGATAATGTTCTCAGTACTGTAAACTATTTTTTCTCGAAAAATAATAGGAGTAGAAGCAAACGCGATATTGGGACATCCCAAGTACTCCTTCAATAGGTAGTCCTCATTGATTCACTATTACAACATCATTCTTGACTTAATAAGTCTATACCAGAATTGCCATATACTGGATATATTGGTGTTACACAAAGACCAAATAATGATTTCCCTGCAGATAATTTTAAACTATTTAACATTTTTTTGGATATTCTTTTGAACACGTAATTGGGACACATCTTTCTTCTTCCTGTATGGATAGTTCATTTTACAAAGCTGTTTTCCGATTGAGCGAAATTTTGTACCTAAAGCATAAAGATATTGAAATTAGGAGAAAAATTACAAGTTCAATTTGGTATTTTCTCTAATGAACAATATCTGGAGATATTGGTTCGTAAGCTGTTTCATACCTTTCACATCGTTATTCGTCCTAAATTAAGAAATGCAGCTGGCTTTATTTACGCGTTGGGAAGTCAGCAAAGCTTACAATGCAAAATTAGTGGACTTGAAGGAGGTATTCAATGTTAACTAAAATCGTAAGAAATAGAATAAGAGTTTGTTACCTTGAAAAAGAAAACATGCAACTATTATTAAAAATGTGATATGTGATAGTGAGTGCATTGGAATCTAAAAATGAGAATTTCCTTAGTGAAGGCCTCTCCTAGTATCAGCCATAATAGAATACAGGTCAAGCCTATCTAAAGAAAAGAAATTGATTTAATACATATTTCTTGAAAAATTGTTTAGTGGATCTACTTCACACACATCTACAATGCAGTCTAAATTGTTGACCAACCTGTACAGCCTTCCACGGTCTTAGTGCCCTTATTTTATTTGGATATTTTCAAAAGTCTTAATTTGAGCTCTAGTCAAATGCAGTTTTATTGTGCTTTATTAAAATGGACAAAAATTGGCTTTAATACGTCACTTAACACAAAGTGCCAAAAATTAATTTCTTAGATTTAGTATAATTTTAAGATTTCTTGCATTCTTACATACCGTTACTATCGCTGTTACAGATATCAGTTTGACTTGTTACGGTTCCCATACATCGACATTCCAAATGTTGCCTGACAACTGTAAATCTTGTACATTAAGAGACGCCAACAACAATACCTATCCGATATCAATGTCGCCCACCATTCCAGACAGGAACAAGCCGGAAGGAGGAAAATACAAAAGTGTTCAGGTTACCGCTAAAGTATTATTCGGATCGGTTCAGGCCATTACACGGCTCAAACAGGAAGAGAAGGCTGCCAGAGAAAATAAGAGAATATGACATGTAAGTAGTATTTTAAGTCAATGTATTCTAACGACTGAGAATTTACCTGCGTACTAAATTTGCTGCTGTGAAGTATTTCCTGGTCGTGTTAATGCAGTTCAACCAGCTGATTTAATATTGGTAACTTTTATGTAATCTACTTATTGTTAGATTTAGGATTTAATACTCTAACAACTTTTACAAAATTACAAGAAAAGAAGTTTTGGGAGTATATATTTTAGTTTTGTTGTAATTATATACTTAATAAACGTAGAAAGTATAATATCAAGTATTAGAGAAAGAAACAGGTGGTTTACCAATAAATTATATTCAATTAATTAACCTGTGTGTTAAGATAGTACGACGTAACAAATCATTATTCACACTTTTGTGGCAATATGAGCGGAAATGATATATTACCTAATAATTATTTTGTTTTATTATCCTTTTTACATTACATAAATAGAGAGTATTATTTTCTCGTTACCACATCTTAATAGGAAGTCATGTTTCAATATTTTATATATTTATATAAGTTTAACATTATACAAATCTATGTGAAAAGCAACGATTATCCTAATATATAAAAAAGGAGATAGATAAACAAAAACAAGAAAACTATAGGCTAATATCACTGCAAATAAGACGGAACAAAATACTAGAAAAAGAAACCATACAGATCCAGCTATCTGAATATTTACAAAAACAAAATATAATCAACGAAAACCAATACGCCTTCCAAAAACATACAGGAACTACATCTGCGGCTATTGATCTATTCAACAATATAAAAGAAAACCTGGAAAAGAAAAACAGTGTCATCGCCATCTTCATTGATATGAAAAAAGCCTTCGATACCATATGGAAGCCAAAGCTCTTAGAGAAATGTGAAAAAATAGGAATTCATGGAAAGGAAAAACAATTATCCAAACATACCTCTTCGGAATCACACAAACAACAATAGTTAATAAACACGAGAGCCACAAACTAACTCCAGAGTATGGAATACCGAAAGCCAGAAACTTATCTCCGGTATTATATATAATATATACGAATGGCATAGCACAACTGCAAATAACAGGCAAAATATACACATATGCGGACGATACCTGTATATTATATTGGGGTAAAGGAAAAGAAAAGCTACAGCAAACGATAGACAGGGAGATAAACACAATTGAGCAATGGTGAGCTCAAAACACTTTATAAATAAATCAACAAAAAGGGAATACATAATCTTCCAAGCACAAACAAACTCACAAAAATACAAGATAATAAATAATTACGAAATAAAAGAAGTTGACAAAATAAAATACCTTGGATTAGCAATAGAAAATAATCTCAAATGGGACAAACATATTAAAGAACTACTGAACAAAAATGCAATGGCAATAGCCAAAATATACAAAATACGGAAAATAATCCCAGAATACGCAAAGAGAGCAATTTACAATGCCATGTACACTTCGCACATGAACTACCTGATTAATGTGTGGGGAGATATTACTAAAACAAACATAAGAAAATTACAAAGCTAACAAAACAAAATAATAAAGCTCATATACAAAATGGAAATAAAGATATCTACAACAGAAATATGTATATTGAAAGACAACATAAATGAACATACAACAAACACATACAAAAATCTATTACTGATCTACAGAATAGAAAGAAATCTAATAAAAACAAATACAAGATTAAAAACTACTAGAGATATACACAAATATAGAACAAGAAGAGTATTACACTTTCGAATAAACATATTAAAACAAAAAAATACGAAAAAGTTCCAACAACACAGGCAATTAAAAATTATAACAAAATATGAAATATAACAAAACACTTTAACTACATAGAGTACCGAAAGCAAATCAAATACAAAATACTAAAAGGCGAAATATAATGAAGATGGATACGAAAAGTAAGAAAAAGAAATAGAGGTGACCTCGATACCGTTACTCCGGGCCGGGATGAATCTGCTCCCTAACCACCCGAGAGGAGGACTGAGGACCGGACCAGGGGATGCATATATACTTTTTTTTGTAATATTGGGGATTAGAGATTACCATGATGTATTGTGCTATGTCTATTGGGCTACAGTGGATACAACTATTGGTTCCGTTGTTGTCAAACTTTTTTCCATGTGCAAGCAAAAAGACAAGTGTTGTCAGCACATGTGTCAAATATAGTCCATGTTCTGCTTCTCCCAAATGATCCAACGTGAAATCCTTAGAATTAGGTATTCCGTTTCTTTAACCTTCTCAGATTAGTTGTCCAATTTATTGTGACACTGGGAGATAGTGGTTCACTTATTTTTATTTTGGTTTGTGCCTCTTGGTTGTGAACTCAGACGTAGGTCCTGTTCGTGGGGACTTATAGTACTAGGAGTGATACTGTACTATAACTTAGAGAATACTATAAGCATTAGAATGTGTTGCTGTAACCTTTCTATCTTTTTTTCTTCTGTATACATATTTTTCTATGGGACATCGGTATTTCGTGCAGAACCAGTATGATTTTTTGCTGCTCCTGGCTCAATCAAATTCATTATTAGTCCATTAAACTGTCTTCATTTCTATTTTCTTCGTGTTAACTCCTTTTGAGCTTTGAATTCCAAAACTTCTTATTACGACTTCAAAATGCTTTATTGTTCTAGCAGATATCAGTCTGATCCCCTCCAAAGTAATGGCAGTGTGATTCTATTTTCTATTTGGATAGCCTCTTCTGCATTTGGTGCAAGCTACAGTCCGTGACCATGTAATTATGTGCTAATCAGTGCACACCCTTTTTTGCTCCTACTACCAGCAAAAAAAAGCAAAGCGGGCAGAATTCTTGGTAAGAAAAACATCAAAACCACTTTCAAGCCTCTTAACAAAACCTCGCAAATTCTTCCCTCAGCCAAAGACGCCCGTCATACTCTCTCCTGTAAGGGCATCTACAAAATTCCCTGCGATTGTGGTTCAGTATACATTGGCGAAACCGGACGCTCAATTCAAACCAGGATCAAAGAGCATCAACTTTACGTCAAGACGCGGTCTTCAGCGCATTCAGCCTTAGCTGAACATTTCCTCGACACGGGTCACAAAATTTGTTTTGATCAGACATCTGTAGTAAGTAAGTTGCATCACTATTTCGCTCAAAGGATAAGGGAAGCGATCGAGATTGAAAAACATCCTCAGAATCTCAATCGCGACGATGGTTACCAACTCTCTAGCATTTGGAAACCGGTCCTTTCCGCTTCAACGGCCAGTGTTCACTGATTCGCATCGCTGCACAGTCGTATATATACCCCTGCATTTCGGTCTTTCGTTGTCAGAAGGTTTTTGCCTCTAGCGTGGTTGACACGTCGAGTTACCGTGACCTTCTGACGCCCCTCACCTACCAGAAGGTTTTCGCCTCTAGCGTGGTTTACACGTCGAGTTACCTTGACCTTTTGGTACCCACTCAGTTAACCTCTTTACTTCTGAAGAAGCCGCTTACATTAGTGGCGAAACGTCGAGTTTATTGTATATCTTGTGCGTTTTATTTTTATTTTGTACTGTATATATTTTACTAACCATCACACGGTCAACACCCGGAAACCCTCATTATAGAGACTCGGGCCGTGGAAGCCTTCGATATCATTTATTCAATAACGTTCATAACGCCAGCCAACAGGCTTGATGCACCATTTAGGTGACGTATCGTAGAGCCCATCAATTTTTAATGATTGGAGCCTAATAACTATGCTAACTATATTTCGTTGAGGGACAAAGGTCTTATTTTCATATGATATTAAACATTCTTAAATATTCGCAAATCCCCTCATTATTCCAGTGCTCAGATTATTATGCATCGGTTCCCACTACGCTTTTATTCGACAATTCACAAATATTTTTCAAATGGTGGTTTCTCTTGCTCTTATTGCTGCTTCAAAATAAAAAAAAAGTTTTGTAAGTTTTGTATTTTCTTGCGCGATTTTTGTTGCATGCATAGACGGTTTCATGTCGAACTTGCATTCCACCATATTAACGAAAAGGTTTGAAGCCATATGTAATGTTGAATGTTCTACTCGTTTCACAATTTTAAACGCTGGTAGTGACGTCAAGAGACTGATGTAGTATTAATACTATCGGCTCATTTTTGCACTAATACATATGTCTATCCAGTACGTCTTTTTGCTGGTCTTTTAGAAGCTCTATAGAAGATTTCCGAAAGAGCGTACTATAGCAGTTATATTGTGGTAAAAATCAAATCTTATTTGAATTAAATTACAAACCACACATGTTAAATTTATATACCCATGTCGTTTAATGCTATAATTACACACAGGCTGTGAAATAGTCTACTCACAATAAACACAAAATCGCGCGCAACTGTTGTTGAGAAATCCGAAAGACAATTACCAAAGTAATTATAAAGGCAGAGATAATCTAGTCACTAGGTGATTCCACATTTCTCTGCAGGTCATAAAAGACGGAATTTCTTATCTAAACATCAGGTTTTATTCGTCAGAAAAGAAACAATGAACGTAATGCAACATTATAGAAGTAAATTCCAATGTAGCGACTTAGTAGTTTAAGGTCAAATCTTATATAATTATTTCAGTTCCATGTTACACTTAGTTTTAGTTTACCGCAATAGTGATCAGCTCTCTTCTTTGAATCTGGGTTGTCATCGATCGTCTTTCTACTACAGTTAAAATTTCCTCGGCGGTGTACAAGTTCAGAAATTTAATTATGCTGTACTCAGTTTATTTCTCTAGATGGTAAGCGTCTTAATATATTTTAAGATTGCTTTACGGAAAATTCAATTTCACGCGCTTCGTAGTCGTCGTAGCAGTAATAAATTTAAAACTGAAGGTGTATAGCGTACATAATCTAAAATATCATCATAGAATCTAAGTGATTGTGAGGGATTAAATGAAATATTCATTAATTCTAGAACTAGAAATGGTAAAATCTATTATTGTCCCAGAGACAGGTTATGTATAGAAAGATATAACTGTCAACTTTACACAAACTCTCAGATTCCTATTCAAGCATAGCTAACCACTTAGCTATGCTCGTGTAGTACGGGTATCTATACAGCTTTACCAACCCACGTGCTAAATCGATAGTGTTGCGTCTTAAATGGATGCTTTGCAACTTGAAGTGGTTTATTTCAGTCAGAATATATTAATGTTAATTAGACGTACAATTTTAATTTTGGAATTTTGGTTTGTAATTCAAAGTCAGCTTACGTATTGGCAACTGGAATTTTCTATGAGAAGATGCAGTCTTTGAAGGAATAATTTATTGGATCATAAAAATTAACAAGATAATTTCGAACATATTACGGGCACACTCAAAGAATTTTATAAATATCTAGTGTGAGTAAAGTAATTTGTAAAGAAAATCGTCACATTTTCTCTATAACTTGTAGATTATTATAAAATTCTGTAAGTGTAAATAGAATTGGAAACGCTGTATACAACTTCCTATTCGTTATATGAAGTATGCATCTGAAAACGTTTAATAATTCAAACTGTTATATAGCTGAGGCATGAAAAATAATTATATCCATAAGAAAGCGTCTTGCTCCTTAGTTAAGCGTGTTGGGTACAAAAAAAAACTTGTTTATTACTGATTTTTTCATGTGCAATGGTATCCAACATATTTCTATTATGTTGCAAGGAATAAAATAAAAGTGTAAAACGAAAAATAATGACTAGGACGACTTGCGAGTTAAAAAAGTAAATATTTATTTCAATCCCAGAGCCATTGGCAATGGTCCGATTGAAGTGAGATTTTAAATATTCGTGTATGTATCAGATATACGTCTAGGTCTTGTCATTGCTATTTAATCAAAAAAGAAATTATTTATGGAAATAAAATGTTTTGAAAGCCACACAGAAAGTGACATTAACATAACTGCCGATTTCAAAACGTTTTATTTACATAAATAATTTCTTTTTTGATTAAATAGCAATGACAAGACCTAGACGTATATCTTACACATGAATGTTTAAAATCTCACTTAAATCGGACCATTTTCAATGGCTCTGGGATTGAAATAAAATGTTGACTTTTTTAACTCGTAAGTCATCCTATTCCATTATTTTTCGTTTTACACTTCTATTTTATTCCTTGTAATATACTAGAAATATGTTTACATTCTATTGCACATGAAAAAATCAGTAATAAACAAGTTATTTTTTTTTTGTGCCCAACAACATTAAATATTGACACAGTATACCCTGTAGTAAGAACAGAAAAGCCATACTGAAGATACTGCCCCGCATTATTAGTGTACATGAGAGTAATGCACTACTTAGACTCAACTAAAACTAAGCGAACTTACGTGCTTTATCGCATTAAAGCTATTAACACCTTGTACGGAAACGTTTTAAGCTTTGCATTATTCTCAAGCGTTAGTAAAAGTACTTTATCTACTCTTAGATGCTAGACCTCTGTAACTTTGTAATAAAAATTAAGTACATAATCAGCTGAAATTTCACCATTAATCTGTCCTATGCATCTGCCAGATATTTATTAATCATAATTTTTTTCTTTTTTTTTAATTAATTTAATTTAATTTGAATTTATTGAACAATAATTTGAGTGTAACATAAAATATATGAAATTTTTACTTAAATTAAACAATGGCAAAAACATAACATTGTTCAATCTCAGGAAAGGAATGTGAATATGTGAACCGTATCTGTATTGGAGAAATTCAATGCTCGCCATCTATGAAGTCCTTGCTTAGAATGTGTCGTCAAGGTTGTCGAGGGTGCCTGTATTCTATTGTGTAAATCGAAGGAATAACAAGATTAATTCTACAGACATGTTATTAATTTTTTTGATCTTATTAGACATCCTTTTTTTCAGGTCAGCATTCTTTTCTTTCTTTTCCTAAAAGATATACGCATTTTGGCTGCTTTTTCAATCTTTTTCTTATTCATTTACATACCCTGAAAAAATACAGTTCCAATAATTTTTCTCTGACAAATATTTGCCCACACTCCAATTTTCTGTAGGTGCAATGGTGTTTCCACAAAAAGCTTATATCATTTGGCCTCCATATTCTTATATTTTGCGCATTTAAATAACCAGGGAGATAAAACCATGCTTCATCAGTAAACATAACGTTTTTGATACCCGCATTAATAACAACAAACCGGTCAATAAATTGTTGATAATATTTCTGTCGTTTTGGTTTGTATACTGGTAGTGTTTCATGGGTAGCTTGCAAACGGTGAAGATATAAATGTAGGTCGTGCTTAAGAATGCGTCTGCAAGTGCCTCTGAAAGATTTAACTTTTGTTGTAAATGCCGCACAGAAACCCGAGGACGTTTCTCTACCCAATGCCTAGCGATTTCAATATTTTCTTCGTTTCTAGCTATAGGTCTACCATTACCCTTTTTGCAATCTACGCTACCAGGTTCTCTAAACATACATAGAAAACCGGCAAAAAATCTGGATATGCATCCAGAATAACCTTACTTTTCTGATAAAATTTCTTCTATTTGGGAACTTTCTATGAAAGCCCTCTAAAAAATTTGTGCAAAATTACATTTTTCGAAAATGTTTATAAAGGCATAAAGCCTAACACTACAACGTCATTTATATAATATTCCATATAAAGCTGGGTATAAAAACAGCATTCTTTGGCAGAATAAAATAAAAATATTATTTCTTTTCTTGCTTAAGGATTGCTTAAAAGATATAAATATGACTAAGGATAACTGTGTTCTTCTTCCAACATGTACTTTTTGTTTGGTATTGGTAATCTTTGGATTATGACAATTTCCCATGCATCTAAATAGACGAGTTGTACTTGCTTTTTCATTTTATTTTTGTGGTAAGTGCAGCTGCAGCATTCTGATTATTGAAATGACCTCTTGTTGCGTAAATTATTCGTGCAGTGTGTGCTTCTTTGCCTTTTTGCGACTATCAAGCGCTATAATATACAGTTAACGTCGCCTCCCAATTTCATTTTAGCAACATAAAGCCTATATCCCATAATAATGCCTTTTCAGCGTTGCACGTGGTCTTAGTATGCTCAATAGTGCGATAACTGAAATCTACAGTTTTGAAGAGATATAGTTATAATGAACCTTCTCGTTGACTGAAAAATGTAACTGATGTGAAATTTTTTGTCGTCCTCACGAAGATTCAGCGATTCTGCATCATGAGAACACCAGCTTGCACGCAACTCGACAAGTAATTCAGTTTCAGTAGTCTCAGTCATCGAGTTATGAAATCATGGCGACAAGCAGTAGATTTCTTCAAATCGGCCATTTTGAGTGCCACAATCGAAAAGTGAAGTAACTGCTTAAGTATTAATTTGAAGAAATATACAAATGTATCAATGTTTGTCGAAATTATTTTGAAAAACGCTATAAACGACTTAATGAAATATTCAGGGAATTGGTTTCAAGTTTAACAATAATCGTCTCTCGTCTTAAGACTACTTAGTATTTGTTTGTTGGAATGTGATTCAACCAGGACAAATCGTAGGTCGTAATTTTGAATGTAAATAAAAAATGACAAAACATTTTTCTATAGTCTTCTTCATATCGTAATGATTAATTTTGTATGATTTAATTTAGATTTAAAATCACACAAAATGGAGTTATGACGGAATCTTTTTTCCGTTTTCTTGATTTACTTATTTATTGTTATGCAATATAAAATATCTGATTACTTCTCAAAGAAAATGCCCATTAGACAATTCTTGTTATTTAATTAGAGCTGAAAGCCTACCAAAAATAATTATTGATGCTAGTGTTGTTGAAAATAGAAACACAAAAGCCTTTAAATACTATTAACTTCTTACAGTTTATAACTCTTCAAACGAGAATTATTTTTAAACTTTTCTTTCGTTTCTTCCGTGTTATTTATCTAACGAAAAATAATAAAAATCAATATTTCTAATTCGAAAATATAATTCAAAAAAAGATGAGGATGCGATATTTTCCGCAAAATCAATATATGTACATACTTCCAAACTTATAAAGTATGTATATAGGGATTTCATGTTATTAAGAATGCCTCAGCAGTCGTTTTCTAACTTTCTTATTCGCTACAAGATCACTTAGATGTGCCAGCTATTTTCGATGGAATAAAATCGTTCTTTACGAAATTTCACTTAAGTCAGAAACATCTAAGTAGGCCGGTTGCTGTTGTAACGAACGGAAAAGCTACCCATTTTTCTTGTCTTTTTTCCTCCCGCTCAGCGCTTGACGTCGTTATTTCACCTCAGCGAGATCTAAGTGTGGCCCATTTACGAAGTTTTCACATCTATCAAGGTCATATCGGTCGTAAATGCAGAGAAAAGAAAGTTTTGTCATGACCTGGCCAACAATTTGTATCGACACTGTGGAGAAAGCAAATATTTTTCCCGTTACCCATATTTGGTTTGTCACACGTCTTATTGATAATTGTTATCGAAACAGTTGTAAACAGCACATCATACTATTCGGTTAATAAGTTTATTTAAGTAGGTGCATTGAAAAACTGTATGCTTTTTCTTTCTTTTTCTCATTATACATTTGCTATTTTTAGTTTTATCAATACCTTTGTAATTAAATGCATTTTATGTAATGTAGTTGGTTTTGGAAGTGCATATACCCATTTAGTTGGAAAAGTATTATACAAACATCCTTTTTAAGGAACAATCATCATATTTATCATTCACAAACTCCATACTTTTAATGCTTATAAGAATATTTACCAAAACAGTGGTTGGATAGTTAATTTAATTTATTTTACATTTGCTCTAAATCTAAATATCGACAGACACATTTAGAAAGCCCCAACCACAATACTTAATCGCTGTTTCTTACGAGAATAACTAAACATAAATTAATAATAGATCAATTAAATTATACATAATAAAATGAGCTGTTTCAGTTGCATTAAATTATTGTTCACGTACCAAGATACTAATGACGCTGAATTTATGTAGGTTTTAATGGATGACTATTATGGGATATAAAATATTACTCAAAAAAAGTACGCACGTAACATAGATAAGACATTGAAATTAACATGCTGTTTCCAACAGCACATTATTAGTATCTACAGTAACATCTGATTGTAAAATTTATATAAAGTTAATCTTTTGTTTTTGAGAAAACTTGAATTTTATTACTTATTTATTCATATGAAGTTAAAATAATTTAAACCATCCAATAAATAATTAAAATATCAATTACTGTTTCGCCTTGTTGATCGTCGGTAAAATTCCCAATTTTTACTTTGTTGAAACAAATAGCAATTATTGAAATGGAAAGTCGATTATTTCTGAAGGGTATGTATGTATGTAATATTAGGGTGATGATACACTGTATCCTAAAAGATCTATTGTATCCTCTATTTTCGCTGTATTTACGACTTGGCGATTAGTTCGAATCCTTTTAAAAAATGCAGGATGTCGGCAGATCGTAGCTTGAATAATTCTCCCTCTTCAATTTGATGTGTCTCTAGGTGCAAGGCTCTTGGGTTGCACAGTGCAGAACAGATTGAGAGTACATAGGTGGATGGATATTTCGTCCTCTTTGTTTCTTTGCTGTGGCTTAACAGGATTCCTGTCCGTATACGAATATTGGTTTTGCTGAGGTTGATGCATTCTCGAGAAAAGTTTTAGCTTGCCTCATACCCTGCAGATTTTCCCAGTATTTGCACTTCCTCTGCTCCACTTCAGTTTCGGGCTTCTTCAGTATTATACTGCTATTTATCCCGTAAAACGGTTCGGTTCGTTTAGACGCATGGCTAACCAATCCTTCCCTGATAATTCTACGTGGGATCTTTTTGGCTGTGCTGTCCACCAAAGTGTGCGGGGGAATAATTTTACTACCCCTTGAATAGCTACTGTGGGACAGGTTCTCATTTCCCCACTTATGCATACAGATGCTTACACTTTGGAGAGATTAACCCTGGCGATGGTCGGAATAGTTCTTTTGCTCCAAGCCGTCGTGCCATAAGTGGTCATTGGTCTCCAATTGTTGTATACATCAGAGCATAGTTGCATCTCCAATTATTTTCTGCGAAGTTTTTACAAAGCCTTTCTGCCTTGTTAGCTACTTGAATTTCATGCTTGTTCCACGAAAGTTTATCATCCAGAATAAGGCCTAGATATTTCACTTCCTTCTTCCAATCTACGTCTTGCCCATCAATTATTATGGCTTTGAGTCTTATTCTGAAAAGCAACTTGTTTGCGGGTGTTTTTTGTAAAAAAAATGCACTTATCAGGAAGTTCCTGGCTAATTAATTTAAATAAAATTAAATTTTCCAGGATGATTTCTAACTACTGACAATACTTACAGATTGTATTTTCCTAGTACCTCCTTGATTCCTAACAACGACACTTTATTTTTCCGCAATCATATTGACGTTTGTTGCCGCGATTTTTTTTAAAGTAATCGAATTTATCACGGCATTTATCAAGTTATATACAACAAATAAGGAATGTGAGTAGTAAAGAAAAACTAAATTCGCGCCCGCAAAGCAAACCAGTGCAGTTGCATCAGTCGCTTTAATATCATCTTTATTTAATTAAGAATACTCAACTTCATTCGTCCTTAGAATGCTTGACATCTACTATCAAGTAGTGTTCAGACTCTATAAGTTACTCTACTTTATTGTCTTTGCCTTTATGGAATTATTGTATAGGCCTGTGGAAAATATTTGCAGGAGATTAGAATAATTCCATTACAAAAAAGAAAGGAAAAGAAAAACCGAAAAAACTTTATCAGCGAAACAAATTATTTTACAGTAATAATTAAAATAACTTCATTAAGAGTTATGTAAGATATGAATGTATAATAAAAGGTTTATACATATTAAGTATGTAGTATTAAATTCATTTCTTAAGTAATATTTTAAACTGTAAGAAGTTATACAATTTTGATATTCTTTTAAAAAAAGGAAATTTTAATCTACATTATACGAAAAGCAGTAAAACGATTAAGCGTACGCCCTATTTGATTATTTGGTCTGGGGCAACTGTAATTGTCTACATAGATACCTTAAAAAATTTCCGCATTAAATAACATATGTCAAAATATGCAAAAAAATAGGGTTTGTTGCAATCTCTATGGCCTACATTGTACATATACATACATATGTAGTAGTAGGTACCCTTTTCATTCATTTGTTAGTAATTTTGTTTAACGTAGTTTAATGTCTTTATTATTAATTACAAATATTTTTGTTTCTTAGAATATGTATACTATTTCAAGCAGCGTAGCTTAGTTACAATTTATAATTTTATAAGTAGTTACTATACAGTGGGGACTCGCTAATTCAAATCCTCAGAAATCCGAATTCTCTAGTAATCGGAAAAAAATGTGTTGCCTTTCAACATTGGGTATGTTCTAATCTGAATCGCTTGGAGGTTCGGTAATCCAAATCAGAGAGGGAGAACGTCTAACTAAATAAATGTTGGAAAAAAATTGTTCCTCGTTCTCCTGATACTGCCTCCGCAACAACATCATTGGAAGATGACTCGCATGATAATCTTCTTAATCTTAACTGCAGTGAAGGAAATGGTATTTTCTGAAAACCAGATACAACATACTGAAATCAGAAATATGTATATTGCAACATATTTTGTCTGACAATCATCAGTATTACGAAACTAAACTTAACAAATGGATTAATGGAGATGACGAAATTTTACCTCTCCATAGCGATAATAGTGTTTCAATTGATGAAGAAGCAATCAACAGTTTTGACTGTTGGGCTAAAGGAAATGGAGCCAAATTAGGAAGACTGCACACACTTAGGCTGATACGAGAACGACTAATGGAAACTAAACAATGAAATGTTGAGAAGATTTAGTATCCAATTTCTTGGTAGAATTGGGTAACAATTAACAACAAGTTAAAACTAATCAAAGCTAAAGTTCAATATATGCAAATTTATTGAATCAATCAAATTAATTTATTGATGATTACCAAGCCTTCTACATTAAATATCGGCTTCTTTACGGCACGCCCAGTTAAAGTGCTATCACATAAAAATTTATCAAGCTAGGCTAGTAGCGCGATGCCAAACATAGTTCTTACCTAGTCCGATTCTTGGAATTTATTCACTGGTACTTCAGCGAAAATGTGCAATTTATCTGAGAGTTCTATAAATTTTTAAAATTTGTTTCTGTTTTCAAATTAAAATGGTTCTTATTGTCAAATAATCTGTTTTAATAAGAAAATAAATGTTTAAGCAAGCAATGATTTGTGGATATTATCGCTCAAATTTACTCAATTATTTAAATGTTTCTGCTTTATAGATAACAGCTAAAATATTATTTTAGGATGCCATATTAAGGCAGGACTAAAAAAGATAAACAACACTTGATTGACGTCCGTAAATTGAAAAACAGAATTTATGGCCCACAAAATTTATTGCCCCTGCGCTATTACACAGTTTTTCTGATAAAACGGCGCACAAAACTCAGACAAAAATCGAAGAATCAATTAAAGAATGACGTGTGAGGATTATTTATGGTTCCCTATCGCGTTTGTAATGATTTCAGCAACGTTCCGACGTCGGTCGGTCAATTTCAATCACAAGCCGTCGACGAAATCAATTGCGCATTAACCATAGGAAAAAAAAACAAAGAAACGAACGACTCATGTATCCGGTGGTCGTGTGGTGGCCCTCTGATCCATATCGAATAGCGTTCGATTGGAATTCTGTCCGATAGAGAGCGTGTATAGCTTCAATACTATTTTGTCGGTAACAGAGAGTTTCTGAGAACCTTGAAATTTGGGAATTTCGTGTAATCCATTGATATTTTCTTGGTTGGCTTATAATTCGATTATAATGAGTCATTATTTTTAAACAAATAAATTGTAAGCATACTGGCGTCCACTTGTCTATATGTTTAAGCATATCTCAGGGTCGTTGGCCTCTCAGAGCAAGATACAGTTTTTCTTCTCAATGAAATGTAATTTCTATCTTTGCAAATGTTTTATCTCTTATTTAATCTGAGATTTTGGATAAGTTTTATGTTACCCAATAATGCTTCATTGGCGTTGGAAATTTTAAGAGCTACTAGTGTCATTACTCCTACTTTACTAACAAGTAAGCAAAAAGTAACTAAAATATTGATTAAATTTTTAACATAATTATTTGAAACATCAATTCTGGGTACGCAAAACGCATAAGCATTCAATTAAAAACGATCGAATCATCTAGAGAAGCGCTGGCTGGTGCTTTCAAAGCCTTTCATGTCTAAAACACTCAAATTACACTGAACGTAACTGCAATATACCCCTGGGAGTCATTAGTTTTGCAAAGAGGTGTACCTATAATCTCCGCCCATTCTGACACGAAGAAAATACAATGCACTGTCATTAATTCCTGAGCGCAACGTCGTTCAGAAGATCCCTTCTAAATACACCTACACGGATGAACCTGTTCCGTTCCCCCTGAACTTTAAACTTTCAAAGCGGGTGCGCAGCAGTAAATGCCTCGCATTCAAAACCGTAAGTAATATTAATGTGGCGGATTCCACGTAGTGCTTTTTTCGCAAACAGCAATTTATATTCGCCTTGCAAATACGTCATCCTAGCCAATTTCAGGACAGTGGATGAAAGGAAGACTATATTAAACGCTTTTTGATGTTAAATATCAATACATCTTAATTCGTCTTATATTCATAGTATTTCTTTTATGCGGGAATTTGTATATTATGTAACTTTTCAGAAGGTATTTTAAAATTGGCTTCTATAAATTCCTGCAGCTTTACCTGCTATGCGTTTAAAATTTGTTTGAGTTTCAAGCCTGCTAATGCTATTAGACTACGTTTTAATATAAGAGAAGCATTAAAATATTTAAAATTGATGAGATGAACAATGTGAGCCTACATTATTTTTATTCAACATCGAGATCAATACTTACTGAATGTTATTTACTCTAAATACACTAGAAACCAATTTGACACATAATTTCGTAGTGAAATTTTATGCATATATTATCGTCATAAATAGTAACAACTCAAAAAAAATATATAAAAAAAATATGTATTGCACAATTTCTTTAACAAAAAACTCTGCATATTCGCCAATTTGAAGTCTGTCTTCATTAAATTCATTTCATTTTAATGTCTAAAATTGATATCCGGTCGAAAAATAGACAAACAATTTTTATTGAAATGTCCAACAAATGAAAATAATAATCGGTTCACCTCAAACAATACTCAAAAGAAACTGTAGAATCTAGTCTGCAGAAATAGTTGAAGAAGGTCCTCATAACAAGAAAGGCGCCGTTTGGTGCGGTTTTACAGCTGATTCTATCATTGGTCCGTATTTCTGCGAGAAAATGCAGAATGGAGAAGCTCCATCTGGAAACGGTGAACGTTACTTGCAAATTTATGTATGTATGAGATTATGTTATTGCGCAGCTTGAAAACGAGCACCATGGAAGTAAAAATATCATTCTTATGCAGGGATAGCGCACCCCCGCATATTTTCCGACCAGTCAAAGAATTCTTAACCACTGTTTTTCAAGATCGAGTGTCAAGCAGACATTTTGCTGGTTCATGACTACTTAGATCGCTTGATCCATTATATAAAAAGTTTTTGGAAGACGACCAACAACGCTACAAGAATTAAAAGACAATATTGCGGAGAAAAATGGTGGAATTCAATCAGAAATGCTGCGGAATGGTGTGTAACAATTTGGAGAAAACGGTAAAAGGTTCTTACAACAACAAAATGGAAATTATGTTGAGCAATTCCCTTAACTGGTTTTGGTACCAAACAGACGTAAAAGCAGCACTTAAGACACCTTTCTAAATAGTATAACTTGAAGACCGTAACAGATAAAATAGTGCTCTCCAGGATTCTTTTGTAGAACATTTCATGCTCTATAAACAAGGTCTTACATTTTTTTGTGATAGCTTCAGCCGTTGAGGCTGTCTCTGCAAAAGAAATAAAAATGTCATAAAAACTTAACTTTTTTTTTATATTATTTACGAAGATGTTATCTTCTCTAGGATTCCAGTTAAAATATATTCCTAAGATTTTCCTTAGGATTGACTTAAGATTAGTCTTATGAAAAATCTTAACGTCATATGTGTTTGTTTACATATTATGATATTTCTTGGGAGAGGGTGTCATAAGCAAGCCTTAGCAAAATTCCTAACCGAACATAGCCGATCATAAGGAATAGGAAAGTACCTATTTCTTTATGAATTGGTGAGAGTATTTTGTTGTTGTTTGTGATCTGTCAGTTGTTTGAGGTTAGCTTGTAGCGCCGTATCAGCTGTGTTATTATTATTAGTAATAGTTACAGCAAAACACATTAACGGTGATTGTTTCTGTAACTTCGAACTCAATTCCTTTCAGATAAGTTTTGCCATCTTTATGTTTAATGTAATTGTGCAAAAGACAATAAGCTAGTGCAACATCTTGAACTTTACTGACTTCTAAATTTATATCTTTTTGCAACACTTGAAACCTGTTAGTTAAAATTCTAAACGCGTTCTCCACTATTCTTCGAGCTCGACTCAACCTATAGTTGAAGATTTTTTCTTGTTTTGTTGATTTCTGGCCCCATGGTTTCATTAGCCTTTTAGTAAGTCTGAAAGCATCATCGGCCAGAATAACATAGGGTGTTTTAATTTGACTGCCAGATAAATAATCATCAGGTGGAAAAATTAAGGTATTGCAGTACATAAAGTGCTGTTGTTATATACTCCCCCATCACTTATTCGGCCATTACATCCCACATCAATATAAATAAAATTATAATCAGCATCTACCAGTGCCATTAGAACTATACTATGAAAACCTTTATAGTTGTGGTAGAATGATCCATCTTGGCACGAATTGCAATGTGGTTTCCGACAAAAGAGAGCACCTAAGCAATTTGGGAAATTCCATTGCTTGTAAAAATTTGATGCATTTTTTTTCCATTGGTGTTCTTCTTTAAGTGTAGAAAGATATTCAACTTGTAAAGTCTCGTAAATAGCTTTTACTGTTTCTGGTATAATGTGTGATATAGATGGTACTGACATTCTGAAACTATATTGTAGACTTTGAAAAGTTTCTCTTGTAGCAAGATAGCTTAGTGTTAGCAATAATCGAGTGTTTGCTGAAATGCTTTCTCTGAAACTTGTATCCTGTCTACATATTTTTGGGCCCACCTTAGCCAACAAATCCTCAAACGTACTTGTCGACATCAGTACTATATTATTGAGTAATAATTCGTAAAAAAAATTTCATGCTTCTGTAATAATTTAGCAATTCTGCGTAGACCATTTTCATCCATTTGGAACAAACTGTTTGCGACACAAGTACATACAACGATCTGTTCTACAAAAATCTCAATTCTCGAATCAACTCTAGGTTAGAATACTGTCAACAATTTTAACTTCACTTTTTTTTCTGATCTTAACGTACCTAATAACCTTTACAAAACTCATAACGACTCATAAGCATGTAAACACAATATTTTAGATATTGTGTAATTTGTCATCTCTTAAGTATTTCTTAAGTGATTCTCATGATTTTTGCTTACGAGAGATCATAAGGAAAATTTTATAATGTAAACCCACTTGATGTGTTCACTGTTATTGAATGTGTGATAAAGTTAGTGCTAGACTGTGGTACCTCTTCGGTGTAAAATGGTAACTATAATAGAAAATCCAATTAAACTATAAATATAATAAATGTCAATATGTACACATGAATGAATTATTTAGTGGCAAGATTCAGCAAACAAATAGGGTCAGTTCTAATTAATGTTTGTAGCAAAATATATACCGACAAAACTGAATTGATTCAATGTTATTTTGGTGCTACTCTGCTGACTATCCTTTTGAAAGAGATGCCGAAATTAATTGCTTGTTTACTCACTGCAGGATACGACATATTTTCCTATCATTATCTATTTCTTACTTAAATACTTTATTCATCGATGGTTTGTTTACAAAGAATACATACATTCTACATTAAATATTTCATAAACTCTTAACATAAACACTATAAAACTTCTTAAATTTACCAATGTTATTACTCGGGTGTTTAGCTCTATCTGGTAATTCGTTGTACAATTTCAATCCCTTATAAAACAAGCTATTCTGTGAGGAAGACTTTCTATTTAACGGTAACCTAAAATTATTTATAATTCTGGTATTATAAACATGAATATCTCTATTATATACAATAAAACTATTCATATATTCAGGAAGATTATTATTGACTATATTATGAATTAAAACTAAACTGTGCATATAAATTCTTTGTCTAATACTAAGCCACTGTAACATATCCAACATGAGTGTAACCCTTGTATATTCACTACATCCCAAAATTATTCTTATAGCCCTATTTTGTAATTTTTGTAATTTATACATATCACCTTCACCAATTAAAAGCAAAATTGAAGCACAATATTCAAAGTGTGGAGCAATGATAGTCTTATACACAAGTATTCTTGTCCATGTGTTTAAATTACTACAAAATAAACAATAGCGGACCCAAAATCGTACCCTGAGGGACCCCTAGGGAAACCTCTCTGACTTCTGATGTTCCGTCTTCGCATTTAGTTACTTGTGATCTTCCTGTTTGATAATCTTCTAACCATTTGATGGCAACACCTCGAATTCCGTAGTTATGAAGTTTCCTTATTAAACGATTTCTATCAATAGTTTCGACTGCTCTTTTGAGATTAAGAAAAACAGATACGACTATGTTATTATTCTCTATTTCCTCTTTCCAGTTTGCAAGTACTAAATATAAAGATGTTTCACAAGAGTAACCTCTCCTAAATCCAGACTGAAGTCAGCTAAAATTTTATTTTTTTTGAACTCCGCCAATTGTTCTTTGACAACCTGTTCAATAATCTTTTCCATGAATATGTTTGCCGTCCGTCAAAAAGTCACAGTTTAAGCATTTCATATTTGAAGAAGCATATTTTCCTTTTGATCAAATTTTAAATATAACCAAGATGGCAGATTTAGGTAGGCGATTATATTTTGTAATTCTCAAGTGTCCTATTATGCCTACAGTAATAAGTAGTACGTTTAATGCTATTTCCACTAACTGCAGATTGAAAACCGAATTAGATAAATCAAGTTTAGAGTTGTGGGTTAATAGTTTGTGTTAGTAAAGAATTGTGTTTTGTGCTGATCTTTTCTTCCAACATTTTTTCTCAGTGAGAAATTCTTTATTTAGCTTAAACCAATCTATGCACAAAAAAATGAAGAACATACTTGAGTATACTTGGCAAAGCGTCTGAGATCAACGAGGTTTGGAGGTATAATGCTCGTATTTGGTTTCACTCTCAAATCGCGAAAATAAGTATAGTTAGGTCCGCTGTTACTGTATCTATGCTGCAGTGAGATCCTTGTATTGAACAGCTATTGCAAGATCGTTTGCATATCCGATTTATGTTGCATGATTGTTGTGCACGAGGAGGAGAACTAGATCTGCACTCCTAGAGAGAAACCATCAAGAGCTATAGTTGTGATAATACCTGAACTATCCAAATAAGAAAAACAGGCAAGATACTAAGAGTATTAACGACGTCAAAATGATAGGTGGTTTACACGTGTAGTTACTGTACATCCTGCAGTTCTTTTCTCATTGTCAGTCTTCTAAAGAAACAAAGTAACTTACAAAGTAAGCGCATTGTTCAGTCCCTCTTTCATTCATGTTGGCTCTTATATTTTATTTAATTATTAAGTCGGCAATTGTTTCTTATATTATTACCTTCCACCACTTCACCCTTTCTATTTGACCAGTCAAAAAATAATTAAAAATACATGGTAGTGTCACTTCCTAAGAGCAATAAAACATTCAGCTGGTAGTGCAGTAGCATATAAAATGGTCAGTTAAGATGGCTGACAATTACGGCAAATACATTTCGATTGTATGGCAAATTTTACTTTTATTTTCTCCATTGGTTAACTTGAAACATGAAAATAAAACAACATAAAACGTTAGCGACCAAGTTTGCGTTTATACATTTCTCAAACTCAAACACCTCATAAATTTAAGCACCCCATAAAGTTCTATCAATGACACAAATCGGCACGACGCAACAGAAAAAGATGGCATGCACATATTCTTAAAATTCGAAAGTGTGACGAGAAGTTTATGACCAGTATTTACTTATACACATACTGTAAATAGCTTGAAAGTTAAAATATATAATATAATAATACTTAGATTTTAATAGGAACTAAATTATAACAAATAGAAAATATACTCAGTGACATTAGAAGTGTTACATCCAGAAGGAGTAATTTGTTAATTGTTCTAATTGTTTTGGCGTCAAGATGACTATATTTACACAACAGATATTTTGGTAACAAAATGCCTAGAGTTCGAAGAATCAAAATTATCACTGTGTTAGTGACTTTGACAGGGGTAGAATTGTTGCCTATCAAAATGTTGGTTTGTCCTATCGCGAAGTTGGCCGTCGTGTTAATTGTATTGGAATGACGTCAATATGTGTGTGTCGTGTGTGGACAGAAGAAGGCAAAGAAACACGAAGAAGACCAATTGGTCAACCGCGGCGTACCACAGACCATCAATATAGGCGGTTCAGACAAGCAGCTCTACGAGATCGTTTTGCTACAACTCGTCAAATCCCTGGCCAATGGTTTGAAGAAGAAGGTAGACTTCTTACTATGCGTACACTATATCGCATTCCAGTCTTTGGGCATTTTTTATACCGTCCACGATTAGTGCTTCTTTTGACTGCGGACTACTGTCGTCAACATTTAATCTGGTGCAGAGAACGGCATCATTGGGAAGCAGAATGGCATAATGTCTTCAGCGACGAATCGCGATTCTGTCTAGATATGCACGATGGCCGTAGAAGGGTACGACACCGGCGTGGAGAGTGACGCAATATTGGAATTGCTATTCAGAGGCATGTACACACGGACTGTTGGAGTAATGGTTTGGAAAGCCATTGCTTATGGTAGCCGATCACCGCTTCTGTTTATTCAAGGCAGTATCATGGCTGCGCATTATGTTTATGATGTGTTACAAACCACTTTACTACCTTATCTAGATGGCAGTCTATACGTCCTTTTTCAACAAGACAATGCACGTCCCCATATTGTTCGTCAAACTATAGACAACAGATATCGACCATGTCATTTTGTCGATGCCTAGACAAGTACAGGAGTGCGCTCGGTTACCAAGTCCCCAGACACATTATTAATTTTTTTAGTATGCATGCATCATAAGTCAATCAAAACACACCCATAAGCGTGCATAATCGGGCCTTTATCGCACGGCGTGCGATAAAGGTTGCTTGGTAACAGCCAATACCAAGCGTTTAATAGGCCAGTGAAATGTCAGGAAATGTCAAATGACATATAGGTACATGTCACTCGATAATATGTATTGGAATTATTGATTATTGATTTGAATTATTATTTGGACTTTACAGGTATTAAACTTAATTCAGCTTCAGCAGCTAGATTTTGAATTTCTGTCGACATTATTAGGTAATACAACAATGATGTTTAATAATTAAGTGAAGGCTCAAATGACATAATATACAGACACATATCACTTGATAAAATGTATTGAAATTATTGATTTGATTTCTTCTAGTTAAAATTATTGTTGCATTTATACTAAAAAATATCGTATGACACAGTGCATAATTAGCTTTTAAAGCACTCGTAACGTTAAAGCTACTCCGCTTCGCGTCGTGGCTTTAAACTCGTTACTCGTGCTTTAAAAGCTTGGAAATGCACTAGTGTCATAATATACTATTACATAACTATGTCATGTTACATGTTAATAGTACTTCTGTTCCTTCTCGTTTCATTTCTGATGTGAAACTAAACAAATCATTCCTTCTGGGTGTAACACTTCTAATGTTACTGATTGTGAGTATAACTTTGCAACAAGTTTCGAAAATTTCCATTTCGACCAATCGTATCTTGCCATAACCCGTAGGGCGTTACATAAAAAATTTAAACAGCATTAACTATTAATATACTAATACTGCATGCTACTTTTGCGCAGGATAAATTATTCATGTCGTTTTTTTTTTTTTCAAATAATCTTCAACATTTTGTTCAAATTTTAATACTTAGTATTCTCTACAACGTTCTTTCATAGTTAATTGAATTATGCTATCGGCAAAACGACGCGCAATTAGATTACGCACTACATAATGTAATATGCCTTCTAATTTACATAGATATACATACTTGCTCATGTGTATAAACGCTCCTTTCATATCTAACGGAAAAATCTTCCTTTAAAACCGGTTCATTCGTTTTTGCGTTCAGATTTCGTTATGTCGTTACCATTATAACACAGAAAAAGACACACGGTTAATTATATTCTTCAAACGAAATATAAATCAAAGGAGAACAAACGAAACAATGCGGGAAGTAGCATTCGAAATAAGACCATGTTCACCTACGGAGCAATGACACATTTAGAGAATAAAATGGCATTTTCGAACGGGGATATTAAAGCGGCCATAATAATAGTTGCAGGAAAGGAATCGCCTCAAGCTTATTTATAAAAAAAAACAAGAAAAAAGATTTAATAAGGTGTAAAAACGCGAAGGCCTCCAGCGAAATAATTCCCTCTTAACTGTACTTTCGTAGATGGACCGGCTAAGAGATGTCGAAGGAGCCTTTTAGTTGCAGATCTGATCTTTATTCGAGACACCAGATCTGTTTTGATATTTGTGCTTACCACACATAAGCACGTGCTCTTCCTTTATAAGTGTCATTCTAAGACTAACTCAGTGTTGCTTTTATAAGTAAGATGATAAAGTGCTTTGTTCTAGTTTAAATATTGATTATATGGTTTCGTGTTATGGAAGATATTTTTCGAGTTATTTTCGTTGTTTCGTACATTATATATTGGATTAAGTTTTATCGTTCCACTGGCGCGAACAGCTTTGATAATCTAAAAGCATGAGGTGAGTAAAGTAAATACGTTGGTAGGAATGAACACAAACTCCTAATTACCAGTAGCTGCTGCAAAAATCAAGATGAATAACTTAAAGTTTGATTTTAATCGATTAGTTCAAAGGTTTAATACCAGCACACTGTTTTAACTGCTTAAATAATATACAAGAATACACGCCAAAATTAGCGATTTAGACTGGTAAAGTAGTAGTTTATAGTTTGTATTTATCAGTATTTTAGAGTTTCACAGAATCGGTTACAAATTACACATTCTTTTCAATACCTGTGGCCTTCAATAACTCATAATAATAATAATAATCTAGAACATGATGTGCATTGTTCCACAAAACATTCTTATTTCAAATAATACATAGACTTTCGGCTATTTATGGCTAACGTAATGTTGAGAATCGTTATCGAATATGTTTTAGTCTAGCAAGGTTTAACTTTTGTATGCAAATGCTCAGAATAATGTTTCTTTTCTTACACAAAACTGAAAATACAATCATCATAAATACAACAACATCTGAAATTCTCTTATCGTATCGCACAGATTTCTGCATGAGTTTTTGAGAAGGAAAACACTTTATAGGTGAGAATATTATTGGTGGCAATGTCTACAATAGCTGTGGGTATGTCGTACTTCAACTATTGATATCATATTTCTTTAAAGATAAAAACAGAAGATACATATATACGTATTATATTTTTATTTTTACGGCAACAAAATTCTTATGTTTGTTTGTAAAAATCTGTACATATATGGAACAAAAGGCAGTTATCCTTGAAAACAGAGAAACATCTGTATTATCTCGTTTGATACCATAAAGCTACGAACTCGAATCCTTAGAATAATAGCCCACATTTCCAGTCGAACGTGATACATATTTCTTTCAGTTTGTTTTATTAGTGATACCGTCCTTCTAAGCGGTTACATCAACATTTGTACATATATGTATACATTTAACGATTTAGCATGCTTACTAGAAATTATATCTCCTTTATTACTATTTGAACTATCACCCTTATTGCATTCTATAATTTCCTGGAAATTGCCGTTTCCTGACAATTTCCTGATAGTTTCTTTGTCTCAAACGACTTCTTTCTTCTAAATGAGTGTTCATTCATATTCTGTGTTCATCCTGCATTATCTTCATTTGGGTCATTATTACTTTTAATATCCAGAATTCCTTCATCGTCTTCATTTTTGTATGTCATTATCACACCAGTATGAGCAAGAACATAGAGAGCATAAGAACATTTTAAATAAGAAAGTGAAATTTAGACTATAAATAGACCTTGTATATCTTGAACGCTTCCATGAAGAATGATATCTTGTGAGACATAGTTATATTACTAACCATAGAATCATTAATTAAATTGTTGTTACATGTCCAGAACATTGCGGTCATCACGTTTTACGTTGATTGAACGATTTTCCTCTAGCTGGAAAGTCACTACGTTGTTTTTTTT